>JAXLNO010002247.1:0-36684 GCA_038087875.1 Malacoraja senta | reverse complement strand
ATTCCTCTATTAAATTTAATAAATTTGTATGCTCGTTTTGTGAATTTGTTATATATAACAGAATATCGTCTGCATACAATGAAATTTTATTATTTGAGTCCCTAGTATTATAACCCTGAATATTCGGAATGGCTTCTTATACTTTCAGCCAGAGGTTCTATCATAAGGGCAAATAGCAGGGGTGATAAAGCACATCCCTGCCTATTACCCCTTGATAATTGAAATTTTTGAGACAACATGCTGTTAGTTAATATTCTTGCCATCGGTTTATCATATAATAATTTCACCCATGCAATAAAGTTCTCTCCCATATTAATTTTTGTAATACTTTGTATAAATACTGCCATTCTACCTGATCAAATGCTTTCTCTGCGTCCAAAGAAATAATTGATAAGTCTTCTTCCTCCAACGGACAGTGTTTCTGATCTGTCGGACAGATGTTTGGGGATTTTTCTTTATTATAGAGAGAATTCTTCTGTCATCAGCTGTGAAGGTCCTCCTTGGCCTGCCAGTCCCTTTGCGATTAGTAAACTCACCAGTGCCCTCTTTCTTCTTAATGTTGTTCCAAACAGTTGATTTTGGTAAGCCTAAGGTTTACTCTAACAGTTTTTATGCTTGTTTCTCAGTCTCATAGTGGCTTCTTTTGACTTCCATTGGTACAACTTTGGTCCTCATGTTGATAAACAGCAATAAACGTTTCCAACAGTGATGGAAAGACAAGGTGCTGAGAGCTCTCATATACCTGCATTAAGGAGGCAATTAAACACACCTGAGCAATTACAGACACCTGTGAAGCCATGTGTCCCAAACATTATGGTGCCCTGAAATGGGGGGGGGGGGGGGGGGGGGGGGCTCTGTATAAACACAGCTGTAATTTCTAGATGGTGAAACCAAAATATATTAAAATACCCTTTAATACAATCTGACAATGTGCACTTTACCCACATGTGATTTTTTTCTATTACAAATCTCAAATTATGGAGTACAGAGGCAAATAAATAAAGGATGGGTCTTTGTCCCTAACATTATGGAGGGCACTGTAGCACAGAATTGGCCTTTTAGTTTATCATGTCCACACCTACCGTTTTGTCCTTCTTTACTAATACCTTTATCTGCATTAGGTTGGTATCTTTCTTGCCCATGACTATTCCAGTGCCTGTCTAAATGTCTGTTAAATGTACTCGCAAAGAATGCAGATGCTGAAATCTGGAACCACAATATGCTATAGGAATTCTGCAGATTCAGCGGCATCTGTGGAGGAAAAGGAATTGATGACTTTTGCGGCTCAAAGCACCAGGACTGAGTGTGAAGTGGGGAAGTAGCTTGTATTTATTTTGGTCTAAATCCACTTATCCACTTGCTTCCATCTCCCAACTCCAACATTTTCCCATCCCCGATCTGGCTCCTACCTGTCATCCTTCACCCATTGCCAGTCAAATAATTATCTACTAGCTTCATCGTTTTACTCTTTTTTTGATACTGGCTCTCTTCTCTTTTCAAGCTCAGACCTGATGCAGAACTTTGACTCAAAATGTAAGCAATTCCTTTCCCACTGAATTTCTCCAGAATATTGTTGCTCTTGAATGTAGTAATTATATCCGATCGCTTCTTCTGAGACCATTCTAGATATCATTCACTCACTATATATTAAAAAATCCCTCAAATGTGCTTTAAAACTTCTTTCTCTCACCTCTGTTTTTGATAATCCCACTACAGGAAAAAGATTCTGAATATATTTCATATCTATATAAACTTTGAAATTAATATTTCATAAAATAATGATATTTCTAAGCATGAATAAAAAAAGCTGGAGGTATATTGCCTTGGTGTTCCTCCAATGGCTCTGAAGCCATTAGGCTGTTATTAGCTTTGACTTGATAATGCTTTGTGCAAACAAGGCACTCCAGAAACAGACAAAGTAAAAGGAAGACCAATTTAACTGACCATACATAGAATCATAGATTGATCTCAGAAACAGCTGCATTCGCCTGGAGCATATTAGGCCTATATCCTATCCAAGTGCCTGTCCAAATGCCTTTCAAACATGTTATAGGCCGTCAACAGACAATAGGTGCAGGAGTAGGCCATTTGGCCTTTCGAGCCAGCAGCGCCATTCAATATGATCATGGCTGATCATCCAAATCAGTACCCCGTTCCTGCCTTCTCGCCCTATCCCCTGACTCCGATATCTTTAAGAGCTCTATCTAACTTTCCTGAAAGCATCCAGAGAATTGGTCTCGATTGCCTTCTGAGGCAGAGAATTCCACAGATTCACAACTCTGGGTGAAAAAAGTTTTTCCTCATCTCCGATCTAAATGGCTTACCCCTTATTCTTAAACTGTGGCCCCTGGTTCTGGATTCCCCGAACATCGGAAACATGTTTCCTGCCTCTAGCGTGTCCAATCCCTTAATAATCTTATGTTTCAATAAGATATCCTCTCATCCTTCTAAATTCCAGAGTATACAAGCCCAGCTGCTCCATTCTATCAACATATGACAGTCCCTCTATACCGGGAATTAACCTTGTGAACATACGCTGCACTCCTCAATAGGAAGAATGTCCTTCCTCAAATTTGGAGACCAAAACTGCACACAGTACTCCAGGTGTGGTCTCACTTGGGCCCTGTACAACTGCAGAAGGACCTCTTTGCTCCTATACTCAACTCTTGTTATGAAGGCCAACATGCCATTACCTTTCTTCACTGCCTGCTGTACCTGCATGCTTTCTTTCAGTGACTGATGAACAAGGACCCCCAGATCTCGTTTTACTTCGCCTTTTCCCAACATGACACCATTCAGATAATAATCTGACTTCCTGTTTTTGCCACCAAAGTGGATAACCTCAAAATTAACCTCACATTAAATTGCATCTGCTATGCATCTGCCCACTCACCCAACCTGTCCAAGTCACCCTGCATCCTCATATCATCCTCCTCACAGTTCACACTGCCACCCAGCTGTGTGTCATCTGCAAATATGCTCATGTTACTTTTAATCCCGTCATCTAAATCATTAGTGTATATTGTAAATAGCTGTGGTCCCAACATCGAGCCTTGTGTTACCCCACTAGTCACTGCCTGCCAAATCTGAAAGGGACCCGTTAATCCCTATTCTTTGTTTCCTATTTTCAATGCAACCAATTTTCTTTCCATGTCAGTACCCTACCCCCAATACCATGTGCTCTAATTTTGCTCACTAATCTCTTATGTGGGACCTTATCAAATGCTTTCTGAAAGACCAGGTACACTACATCCACTGGCTCTCCCTTGTCCATTTTCCCAGTTACACCCTCAAAAAATTCCAGAAGATTAGTCAAGCATGATTTCCCCTTGGTAAATCCATGCTGACTCAGACTGATCCTGTTACTGCTATCCAAATATGCCACTATTTCATCTTTTATAATTGACTCCAGCATCTTCCCCAATACCGGTCAGGCTAACTGGTCTATAATTCCCTGTTTTCCCTCTCCCACCTTTCTTAAAAAGTGGGATAACATTAGCTACCCTCCAATCCACAGGAACTGATCCTGAATCCATAGAACATTGGAAAATGATCACCAATGCATCCACGATTTCTAGAACGACTTCCTTAAGTTCCCAGGGATTCAGACCATCAGGCCCTGGGGATTTATCAGCCTTCAGTACCATCAGTCTACCCAACACCATTTCCTGCCTAATGTGAATTTCCCTTCAGTTCCTCTATGTCACCCTAGTTCCTCTGGCCACTAGTACATCAGGGAGATTATTTGTGTCTTCCTTAGTGAAGACGGATCCAAAGTACCTGTTGAACACGTCTGCCATTTACTTGTTCCCCCTAATAAATTCACATGTGTCAGTCATCAAGGGTCCAACTTTGGTCTTAACTAAATTTTTCCTCTTCACATACATAAAGAAGCTTTTACTATCCTCCTTTATATTCTTCGCTAGCTTACCTTTGTACCTTATCTTTTCTCCCCGTATTGCCTTTTTGGTTATCTTCTGTTGCTCTTTAAAAGTTTCCCAATCCTCTGACTTCCCACTCATCTTTGCTATGTTATACTTCTCTTTTATATTTATACTGTCCTTGACTTCCCTTGTCAGCCACGGTCGCCTCTACTCCCCTTGGAATCTTTCTTCTTCTTTGGAATGAACTGATCCTGAAACTTCTGTATTCCGAGGAATACCTGCCATAGTTGTTCCACTGTCATCCCTGCAAGGGTATCTTTCCGGTCAACTTTGGCCAGCTCCTCCCTCATGGCTACATAGTCCTCTTTGTTCAACTGTATACTGACACTTCCGATTTTCCCTTCTCCCTCTCAAATTGTAGATTAAAATTTATCATATTATGGTCACTACTTCCTAATGGCTCCTTTACCTCGAGTTCCTTTATCAAATCCAGAATTGTCTTCTCCCTGGTAGGCTCCATTACAAGCTGCTTTAAGAATCCATCATGGAAGAAACTCCCTTTCTTGGGGTCCAGCACCAACCTGATTTCCCAGTCTACCTGCATGTTGAAATCTCCCATAACAACCGTAACATTTCCTTTGCGACATGCCAATTTTAACCCTTGATTCAACATGCACCCTATATCCAGGCTACTGTTTGCAGACCTGTAGATAACTCCCATTGGGGCCTTTTTTACCCTTACAATTCCTTATTTCTATCTATACTGACTCTGCATCTCCTGATTTCTATGTCGCCCCTCCCAAGGGACTGAATGTCATTCCTCATCAACAGATCTACCCCACCCGCTCTGCCCACCTGCCTGTCTTTTCGATAGGACGTATACCCTTGAATATTCAGTTCCCAGCCCTGATCCTTGCAGCCATGTCTCTGTAATTCCCACAACATCATACTTGCCAATTTCTAAATGAGCCTCAAGCTCTTCCACTTTATTTCTCATACTTTGTGCATTCATATATAATACTTTTAATCCATTACTCCCTTCACCTTTCACATCGATTCCTATTTCACTTGCCCATACTCTCCTATCCCTTCCTGAGCTTTCTACCCCGTTAAAGATCATAAATCTTTGGTTTAAACCCACCGGTGTAGCAGTGGCAAACCTGCCTGCCAGAATGCTGGTCCACCTCCTGTTAACGTGCAACCTGTCCTTTTTGTACCATTCAACCTTCCCCCAAAACAGATCCCAGTGGTCTAAGAATCTAAATCTCTGCTTCCCTCACCAGCTCCTCAGCCACACATTCAGATCCCCTATCTCCCTGTTTTTGCCCTCACCAGCACGAGGAACTGGAAGCAAACCGGAGATAACCACTTTCGAGGTCCTGCTTTTCAGACTTCTTCCGATTTCTCTGAAGTCTCGCTGCAGAATGTCTTTCTCTTCTTCCTGACATCATTTGTGGCGACATGCACTATTACTTCCGGTTGCTCACCTTCACAATCGGTCCGTGACGTCCTGGATCCTGGCACCAGGGAGTCACCAGGCTACAAGCACCTGACGTGCATATATTTGTGCCGAATTCAGGCCCACATGGTTTTTAGGTACAGCTTGTTCCCGTTGCCTAGCAACGAGCAGCTTCACGTGAGGGTCGAGAGCTGAGATTCAAGCTCTGAGGTCAGAGGGCATAACGGGCTTATCTGTGCAAGGGAAGTTTTAGGAGATTTTTATTAAACGAGGCACAAGGTGTTTGGCAAAGCTTGGTGTCGCTTGTCCTTTACTTTCAGTCGTGAGATTTAGTGGATTCTACATATTCGTTCCTAACCAACCCTCTCTGTCTCCTCTAGATCTCCTTTTAGTGATCCTTTGTATTCAGTCTTAAGTGCTTTTAATGCTGTTCATTGCAATACCGTGGGGTTATGGTTACCATATTGAGTGATTTTGTTTATTTCCTCATTGACAAACTTAAATTATAAAGGGCAGTAAAAACAGCCTGTTTGTTAAGGGGCTGTCCCCTAATCCACGAGTTCTGGCGAGTTTGCCCTCGACTCATACTCGCAGCATGGTCGACACGAGGTCGTAGGAGGTCTTTGTAACTCTTTCATGCTCGAGAGTAGTCCCCATGTACTCGAGGCCTCAGCTAGGTCGCGGCGTATTTTTCAACATGTTGAAAAATGCCCATGAGTAAAAAAAGGTTGCCATGGAAAAAATCAATACTTTTTTTACTCGTAGGTTTAGTCGTAGTAGGTCGGCATGTTAGTCGTAGGCAATCGAGGGTAGTCGAAGGTAGTCGTAGATAGTCTTCATCATAGTCGAAGGAGGTCGTCTTCACTCTCCACTATTCGGTGTCCAATTTTCCTGAAGTTAGTAGTTGCTAGTCGTAGCTAGTCAAAGCTAGTCTTCAACATAGTCGAAGGAGATCTTCAACATGACATTTTTTGAAACTCTCCTAAACTCTTCTAAACTCGCCAATTAGGTCGCCCAAGTGGGACAGCCCCTTTACTTGGGTGCAGCCTAGTATTGTCTCTGCTCCCATGACCCCCCACAGGCAGCTCATTCCAGATATGCACTGCCATCTGTATGGAAAAACCTGCCCCTCAGACCTTCTTTAAATTGTTCACTTTAATCTTGTGCCCCCTACTGTCTTCCAAAAACGATTGACCATCTATTCTATATATGCCTCTCTTAATTTTATAAACCTCTGTAACATTATCCGTTGGCCTCCTAGATTCCAATGAGAATAAACCCAGCATATCCAATCTCTCCTTGTATAAACAGCCCTCTGTGTCAGACAACATCCTCCTGAATCCCTTCAGCGCTCTCTCTTTTGCTATCATATCCTTCCTGGAGTATGGCAACCAGAACTGTAGATGATAATCCATTGCTACCTCATGAATCATTTGGGTTACATGACATCCCGACATTTGTACTTTGCTTATAAAGGTAAGAATGCCCAATACCTTTTTCGCTATTCTATCCACCTACGTTGCTTCTTTCAGGGAGCAATGGACTTGCACCACAAGATCTCTCAGTACATGAAGCTGTATATGAGATGAATTTTAAAGAAAGGTTTTGAGCAACATAAAGAGCTGAGCTTGTCTGAATGTGTTATCTTTAGCAGTGAGAAAGGAAGGGAAAGAGAGAAAATCAGATGCCAAACTCACTGGAACTGCAGAAAGTCCATTGCCACTACAAACACATACTGATATGTAAAGCTAAATATAGCGCAAGAGTGGAAGGATTAAAAATCTTAGGGCTATTTTAAGTCTTGTATAAAACAGCACAATCCTGAAAATCCAATAAATATACAGATTTGAGTGGGCTGCAGTGGCCAGTGAGAAAATAAATGCCTGTTTTGTTTTCTGCAACATGCTGTAATAAGGAAATAATGCACATATATAATAAGATTAAAATACAGTAGATGTAGCTTGAAGGCTCTTGATGAACAATTTATAGTTGCATTCCTCTTTATGTATGTCTGCCTGAAATATTTGGAACAAAGAGCAAAGTGCAGATTTTTGAATTCAAGAACATTTTGTTCTCATCAAGATGTCCTGCTGAGAATTAAAATTCAAGCCTCTTTGGAATCTCAAAATAGGTAGTAGGTGCTTTAAGAATATTGTTTACTCTCTTCTCTGTAAAAATGCTGAAATATTTTGATTTATTCTGTAAAGACAGATGGTCCAAATTGAATTTCTAATGAAAAGGAATACGCCGTTGTGAAATAGATGTAAAACATGATAAAACTTCTTCCGAATGTACAATATGGAATTTATGACTTTGTCTTTTGACATTCCAGTCATTTGCAGAGCTTCGTGCAGCTCCTGTAAGTACGGAATAAGAGCAGTTATTGCAAATGTAGAACGCTTATACCCAGTATGCCAATCCATTAGGACGCCCTATTTTCAGCCTTTGATGTTGAAATGCTTTTTAAAATTTGTATAGTTTTCTTATTTCTATCTAAGATTGATGGAATTTCTCCAAAGTCATCTCGACCTATCCACCTGATTCACCTTCTGTTGCGCATCTGTTACATAACTGCTTTAGTAATCTTTGTTTTGTCGGCCAAAGTCAGCTTTTGATCTGTGGTAAAATGGCTCCAGACGGTATTCCATGCATTAAGGGCCTGTCCCACTGGCATGCGACTCCATGCGGCAAGCGCGACCTAACCGCAAGCGGGGGCCGCGCGGAGGTCGCGGGGCCGGTCCACTTCGATCGGCGAAGCCGTATGGAGTTGTGCGGAGCTGGTCCCGACATCGCGCAGTGCTCCGAAAAACTGACACTGTTCAAAAATTCCGTGCGGCAACGGCCTGTCGCCCCGCAGCCACATCGAGGCCGTCCGCACCGCCTCGACGCCGGACGCAGCCGCATCGAGGCCGTGCGCACCGCCTCAACGGCCATGCGCACCGCCTCGCCGCCGTACGCACCGTCTTGACGTCACTCGACCTCCGCGCGGCCCCCGCTTCCGATTTGGTAGCGCTTGCCGCATGCAGCCGCATGCTGGTGGGACCGGCCCTGTACGGGGATCACTCGACCTCCGCGCGGCCCCCGCTTGCGGTTAGGTCTCGCTTGCCGCATGGAGTCGCATGCCCGTGGGACAGGCCCTTTAGCATATCTTTTTTTTGACACACGCCGTGGTCAGCAATATAGCATATCATACAATGTCCATGTTTCTCATTCCTATTAATATTGTGATTATGCATCAAGGAGAACATCTTGCATAAAATTATCACTCTGCCTCCTTGTCCAGAGATCATGGCCTCACTGAATCTATTTTAAAATTACCAGAGGAAATGCTTTTAATTCCAGCTGTTTCACACCTGCATGAAGTAATGTAAAGCATCTTTGTTTTCTTTTGCATTTTTACAATCGGAAACTCGTTGAGTATTACTGTAGGAAATAGATGACTTTATACAGCAACGTAGACCAAGCATATAAAAACAAAGAACTGCAGTTGCTGGTTAATACACAAAAGAACACAAAATGAAGTAGTAATTCAGCAGGTTAGGCAGCATCATTGTAGGGTACTCTGATGAAGGGTCTCGACCCAAAACGTTACCTATCCATGTTCTCCAGAGATGCTGCCTGTCCTGCTGAGTTACTCCAACACTTTGTGTCCTTTAAGGTAGACCAATCATCCCTCTTACTAGTATTGGAGACACAACAGAATACAGGTGTTCGAATCTGGAGCAACAAACAATCTGCTGGAGGAACTCAGCAGGCTACGTTGCATGTGAGGGAGAGAGGAAATGTCGACATTTCGGGTCTGAAACCGACTATTCCTTCCCCGCGCAGATGCTGCTCGATCCAGTAGTTTGTTTATTGCTTGTAGTGTTATCCCTGAGTTTCTGTAAATATAGAATATTAACTCATTCTTTTGAGAACAGTCAGTGGATAGAACAACTGTAAGAGACCCAAGTGTTGGCGGACAACCGTAACATCAGTTTTGCACCTCCGTCTGATTAAGGTCCAATCCAGCTGAGAGGCAAGAATACAGGAAAGCTTCTCAAGAATTATGATGAGCTCAGTGCATGCTCGATGGAGCACTTCTTAACCAAGACTCCTCAATGCATGTATCCTTGATTTAATCTCTTTCCGCCTTAACCTTGTTACAACAACAGCTCAGCAATTGATTAGAAAGGCCATCCATATGTTGAAAAATGGACTAGAACAGGCAAAATCTCTGCTGAAGTAATAAAATATGGCAGAGAACAGCTTCTGGCAGAAATGCATGACCGTATCTCCCACATCTGGGAATGAAGAACATGCCAGAGAACTTCAAAGACACAGTAATCAACAAAGGAGGCAAGTCCAGTTGAAATAATGATGGAGTCTGCCTGCTGTCTGCCATGGCGAAATTATTAAACGGATTCTTAACTGCTTCTTCTCAGCAGCTAAAGTTTCAGGGTCAAAGGGAGGATTCTGCCTGTGAAGAAGCACAAGGGCATAATGTTCACTACTCAGTATGTGCAAAGAGCAGCATCAATCACTATACTTGCCTTTTCTTGTCCTCACACAAGTCTCTATTGACCAAGAGCAATTATGAAGGATCCTTCTCCAGTTGAAGTGCCCACAAAAATTTGTCACCATTTTGATTTGGATATTTGGTCAGCTATGTGAATAGGAAAGGTTTGGAAGGATATGGACCCGATGCGGGCAGGAACCTTTGTAGATGGGGCATTCTGGTCAGCGTGGGCTATGGGCTGAAGGGCCTGTTTCCATGCTGTATGACTATCTTGCACTATTCAAGTTAGTCAAACCCAAAGCACTCTAACCTTCTGCAGCTCAGAAAATTTCAGCATGTTGTAATATAACACTCCATGTTATGCATCACACACAATATGACACTTGCTGGATGGGAGATATGAACAAAGCTTGGTCGCAGAAGTAGGAATTAAAGATTGTTTTAAAGGAAGATGAGGTTTGGAAGGTTAATCCAGAGGATAGCGTTTCAGCTGCTAATTGTACAGTTGTCAATGGAAAGAAATAAGGGGTCAAAATTATAATGATCTGAGGTTTCCAAGAGATTGATAATGGTAGGAAATTAGGTATTTAATCTCAAGAATGTGATTTTAAAATTAGAGATATGGCTTGTGGAAGAGCCAGTGTAGGTCAGTGAACATTGTGTGATGGACAATTGAAATATAAGCAGCAATGCTTTTGGGCGTGAAGTTTGAGGAGATTAGAAAATTGATCAAATGGATTGATGTGATATGGAATAGCAAGAGTCCATTATACCCGTGTAAATATGTGTAGAGAACTTTCTGGAATGAAACCACAGAAAACTAAGTCCAAGGCTGCTCAACACTTGACCTGGTGATTTGTACCTTTTTGTTATTGAGTTGTTGAGTTGTGATGAGAAAATTCTGGAAATCTTTTATTTTTATTGAAAGACGTCAGAGGTTTGATTATCACTCCAAGACCACGGGAGGCAGACAAGTGGGTCACGGTTAGGAAGGGCAAGGGGCAGAGGCCGGGACTAGTGAGTACCCCGGTGGCTGTACACCTTGAAAATAAGTACTCCTGTTTGAGTACTGTTGAGGGGGACAGCCTTCCTGCGGGTAGCAACAGCGGCCGGGCCTCCGGCACAGAGACCAGCCCTATTGCTCAGAAGGGTAGGGAAAAGAAGAGGAGGGCAATAGTAATAGGGGACTCTATGGTTAGGGGGTCGGATAGGCGATTCTGTGGACGCAGTCAGGAGACCCGAATGGTAGTTTGCCTCCCTGGTGCCAGGGTCAGGGATGTGTCTGAACGCGTCCAAGACATCCTGAAATCGGAGGGAGAGGAGCCTGAGGTTGTGGTACATATAGGTACCAATGACATAGGTAGAAAAAGAGAAGAGGTCTTGAAAGGAGAATTTAGGGAGTTGGGAGGAGAGTTAAGGAGAAGGTCTACAAAGGTAACAATCTCAGGATTACTACCTGTGCCACGTGACGGTGAGAGTAGGAATGGAGTGAGGTGGAGGATAAATGCGTGGCTGAGGAACTGGTGCAGCGGGCAGGGATTCAAATTTCTGGATCATTAGGATTTCTTTTGGGGAAGGAGTGACCTGTACAGAAAGGACGGGTTGCACTTGAACCCGAGGGGGACCAATATCCTGGTGGGGAGATTTGCAAAGGCTACTGGGGAGACTTTAAACTAGAACGGTTGGGGGGAGGGACTCAAATAGTGAAAACTAGTGGAAAATGTGGGAGGCAGGAGGCAGAGAAGGGAAGCACTCGGACCCAAAATGTAGGGGAGAAAGAAGAAAAAGATAATAAACAGAGAATAAGTGGTGATGGGTTTCTTGAATGTGTATATTTTAATGCTAGGAGCATTGTAAGAAAGGTGGATGAGCTTAGAGCCTGGATTTACACCTGGAAGTATGATGTTGTGGCGATCAGTGAAACATGGTTGCAGGAGGGCTGTGATTGGCAAATAAATATTCCAGGATTTCGTTGCTTCAGGGGTGATAGAATTGGAGGGGCAAGAGGTGGGGGTGTTGCATTGCTTGTCAAGGAAGATATTACAGCAGTGCTTTGGCAGGATAGATTAGAGGGCTCGTCTAGGGAGGCTATTTGGGTGGAACTGAGAAATGGGAAAGGTGTAGCAACACTTATAGGGGTGTATTATAGACCGCCAAATGGGGAGCGAGAATTGGAAGAGCAAATATGTAAGGAGATAGCAGATATTAGTAGTAAGCACAAGGTAGTGATTGTGGGAGATTTCAATTTTCCACACATAGACTGGGAAACACATTCTGTAAAAGGGCTGGATGGTTTGGAGTTTGTAAAATTTGTGCAAGATAGTTTTTTGCAGCAATACATAGAGGTACCTACTAGAGAAGGGGCAGTGCTGGACCTCCTGTTAGGAAATGAGACAGGGCAGGTGGCGGAGGTATGCGTCGGGGAGCACTTCGGGTCCAGTGATCACAATACCATTAGTTTCAATATAATTATGGAGAGGGTCAGAACTGGACCTAGGGTTGAGATTTTTGTTTGGAGAAAGGCTAACTTTGAGGAGATGCGAAAGGATTTAAAAGGAGTGAATTGGGACATGTTGTTTTATGGGAAGGATGTAGAAGAAAAATGGAGGACATTTAAGGGTGAAATTTTAAGAGTACAGAATCTTTATGTCCCTGTTCGGTTGAAAGGAAATAGTAAATTATGGAAAGAGCCATGGTTTTCAAGGGAAATTGGACACTTGGTTCGGAAAAAGAGAGAGATCTACGATAATTATAGGCAGCATGAAGTAAATGAGGTGCTTGAGGAGTATAAAGAATGTAAAAAGAATATTAAGAACGAAATTAGAAAAGCTAAAAGAAGATATGAGGTTGCTTTGGCAAGTAAGGTGAAAGTAAATCCAAAGGGTTTCTACAGCTATATTAATAGCAAAAGGATAACAAGGAATAAAATCGGTCCATTAGAGAGTCAGAGTGGACAGCTATCTGCAGAGCCAAAAGAGATGGGGGAGATATTGAACAATTTCTTTTCTTCGGTATTCACGAAGGAGAAGGATATGGAATTATGTGAGGTAAGGGAAACGAGCAGAGTAGCAATGGAAACTGTGAGATTCAAAGAAGAGGAGGTGCGGACACCTTTGAAAAATATGAAAACGGATAAGTCTCCAGGTCCTGACAGGATATTCCCTAGGACATTGAGGGAAGTTAGTGTAGAAATAGCAGGGGCTATGACAGAAATATTTCAAATGTCATTAGAAACGGGAATAGTGCCGGAGGATTGGCGTACTGCGCATGTTGTTCCGTTGTTTAAAAAGGGTTCGAAGAGTAAACCTAGCAATTATAGACCTGTTAGTTTGACGTCAGTGGTGGGCAAATTAATGGAAAGGATACTTAAAGATAATATATATAAGCATCTGGATAAGCAGGGTCTGATTAGGAAGTCAACATGGATTTGTGCCTGGAAGGTCATGCTTGACTAATCTTCTTGAATTTTTCGAAGAGGTTACTAGGGAAATTGATGAGGGTAAAGCAGTGGATGTTGTCTATATGGACTTCAGTAAGGCCTTTGACAAGGTTCCTCATGGAAGGTTGGTTAAGAAGATTAAATTGTTGGGTATTAATGGTGGAGTAGCAAGATGGATTCAACAGTGGCTGAATGGGAGATGCCAGAGAGTAATGGTGGATGGCTGTTTGTCAGGTTGGAGGCCGGTGACTAGTGGGGTGCCTCAGGGGTCTGTGTTGGGTCCACTGTTGTTTGTCATGTACATCAATGATCTGGATGAAGGTGTGGAAAATTGGATTAGTAAGTATGCAGATGATACTAAGATAGGTGGTGTTGTGGATAATGAAGTAGATTTTCAAAGTCTACAGAGAGATTTAGGCCATTTGGAAGAGTGGGCTGAAAGATGGCAGATGGAGTTTAATGCTGACAAATGTGAGGTGCTACATCTCGGCAGGACAAATCAAAATAGGACGTACACGGTAAATGGTAGCGAATTGAGGAATGCAGTTGAACAGAGGGATCTAGGAATAACTGTGCATAGTTCCCTGAAGGTGGAATCTCATGTAGATAGGGTGGTAAAGAAAGCTTTTGGTGTGCTGGCCTTTATAAATCAGAGCATTGAATATAGAAGTTGGGATGTAATGTTAAAATTGTACAAGGCATTGGTGAGGCCAATTCTGGAGTATGGAGTACAATTTTGGTCGCCTAATTATAGGAAGGATGTCAACGAAATAGAGAGAGTACAGAGGAGATTTACTAGAATGTTGCCTGGGTTTCAGCAACTAAGTTACAGAGAAAGGTTGAACAAGTTAGGTCTTTATTCTTTGGAGCGCAGAAGGTTAAGAGGGGACTTGATAGAGGTCTTTAAAATTATGAGCGGGTTAGACAGAGTGGACGTGGATAAGCTTTTCCCATTGAGAGTAGGGAAGATTCAAACAAGGGGACATGACTTGAGAATTAAGGGACAGAAGTTTAGGGGGAACATTAGGGGGAACTTCTTTACTCAGAGAGTGGTAGCTGTGTGGAATGAGCTTCCAGTGGAAGTGGTGGAGGCAGGTTCGATGTTATCCTTTAAAAATAGATTGGATGGGTATATGGACGGGAAAGGAATGGAGGGTTATGGTCTGAGTGCAGGTAGATGGGACTAGGGGGAAGTATTTATTTTTAATTTTAAAAAAAAATGTTCGGCACGGACTTGAAGGGCCGAGATGGCCTGTTTCCGTGCTGTTATGGTTATATGGTTATCAGTCAACAATTATAAAAATGAAAGAAGTTGAAGGGCCAGTTTGTAAACTGCATTAATAATTGCACAACCAGAACTCAGATTTTCATTTAATTTAAAAATCTGTAGCTTTGAATCTTGGTGACATTGCTTCATTACGTGCCGATCAAGCTTTATTTTATGTGTAGATTGTGTATCAGATATGGTGAAGGGTTAGAAAACAATACTGTCTGTGTTAGTCAATCTGTTCTGCAGCACCTGAAGTATTAAATTATTTGGGTAATATTACAAGAAATAATGTGTCCTCATTACATCACTCGTGTTATAGTGCTGATCCCCTGTAACATTACACTTCTGTCCTTCAACTTCATCTGATGCAATGTTTCTCAGCTGTTTATTAGACTAACCTCCCATTGTTTGACCAACTTAATACTTGGCTTAAATCCTTTGTGTTTAAAATATTAGACCAGGATAATTTGGCATTGGCAGACGGCAAGGACCCAAGCACTTTGTGTTGACAGTGTCTGCAACCTTTGTTGCCCTTTTATTCCGATTGTTGTTTATCTATTTGTGCAAATTTCATCAATTCAAGGACTGGTATTTTAACCAGATAGATTTCATTAAAAGGCATTAATATTTTATGGAAAACTTTTGCATTGTCCATTTTGAGATTGGAAAACAGACCAAGGAATAAATCTCAACCATTGTGTTTTGTATTGCCATCTGCAGCTGGGTCAGAGTTCATAATCAATACTGTTCTCTAGTACTGCCTCTCTCGTTGGGCCTAGCAACAATGACTGAAACTATAAAATCTGTTAGGCTTTTTTCTTCTGTTTTTAGCCATACAAAACGGGAGGGCAAGTTACCATGTTGTCACTGGGTAAATGCTGTGGTACCAAATTCAATTGGTGGAGTGGCTGAGTGGATGGGTTTGGGTGTCCTATGCACAGTCAACTTTTACCTTCCATTACCCTCCCCCCCAGAAGCCTGACGACTGGGTTCTGATAGTCAACATGCATCCAAGCTTCTAAATGTTCTAATTTATTTCTGAATGGACATAGCTGTCAAGGCTTTTTTTAATTGCTTTCAAGGAGGTAGTGAACTGTCGTCTTAATCACTGCAGACCTTTCGGCGTTGTGCTGTTAGGAAGGGGCTTCAGGATTTAGAATCAGCAGCAATGAAAGAACAACAGGTTATTTCCAGGTCAGGATGATGTGCATGATGATGGGGAATGTGCAAGTGGTGGTGTTTTTTTACATACCTCAAACTCTTGCCTCCTTGGTAGAAGTTCTGGGTTTGGGAGGTGCTTTCAGAATATTCATGTTTTTAACTGCATGTTATAAAACCTGCACTCTGCAATGGTGGTGTTGGAGGAAATTAATTTAGTTTATTGCCGAATGGTGTATGTGGTACCAATCAGGTGGCCTGCTTTGTGCTGGATGGTGTCAAGCTTCTTGAGTATACATGTCCCTGCATACTAGACAGAATTTGTGTTGTGCTTTTTTTTGAAAGTTTAACTTTCCTTTGTCATATTATGATTTATTTTTGCCCTATAGGAAAGTAAAAAGACATTGTACTCTGCAGCAAACTACATCTTCAACTCTGTAGAACCTGAAGTTTAATTAAATTGGTGTTTGGGGTTTGGCTGGTTTCCTTTGACGATTATATATTCATGCTCGTGTACACTTGTATACTCCGTTTTCTAATCTTTAAAGTGCACTTAGAAGAAAGTACAGTGCTCAACAATCATCTGACTTATTGTATTGTAAAATGTGAACCATGATCTCATTCTCTGCAGTAAGTATTGATGGAAATCTAATCCTATGGGGCCTGTTAAACATCGAAGAGTGTTACTTGGTCCATCTGACTGCTGCCAGTTATGATTTGGCACGTAAATCGTTGTTCAGATTTGTTTGTATTTCTAGCCTCTTTTCAGCTAACTGTTGCCTGTCCTCCTACATGAAGGACGAGTGTGCCCTTACTTTTGGACCTGCAATTGTTGTGAGCTGTAGCCTTTGGTGGCAGAAGTAGATATGGTTCGGGCTTTAAAAGGAGCATGATAAATACTCCAGGGGCAATCATTTGCAAGTACATAGAAACATAGAAAATAGGTGCAGGAGTTGGCCCTTCAAGCCCGCACCGACATTCAATATGATCATGGCTGATCATCCAAAATTAGTACCCCGTTCGGCTTTTTCCTCATATCCCTTGATTCCCTTAGCCCTAAGAGCTAAATCTAACTCTCTCTTGAAAACAAGTAACTCTCGAGTAACTTTCCAACTGCAGATGTTAAGCTCACTGGCCTATAATTCCCAGCATGTTTCCTGCAGCCCTTCTTGAATAGAGGCACAACATTAGCCGCCCTCCAGTCTTCCAGTAGCTCTCCTGTATTTAAAGACGACTCGTAAATATCAACTGAGTCTCCTGCAATTTCCTCTCTATTTTCCCCACAATGCCCTTGGATATATCTGATCAGACCCTGGAGATTTGTCTACCTTCATACACAATAGTACCTCTAGCACCTCTTCGACCGTAACACTGACCACTCTCAAGACACTTACATTGACTGCCCCAAGTTCCTCCGTCCTCCTGTCTTTCTCCTGCGGTAAATATAGAGGAGAAATACTAATTGAGGACCTTGCCCATCTCCTGTGGGTCCACACAGAGTTGACCACTTTGATTCCCGAGTTACAAATAAAAAAAGCTAAAAATACTCATTGTTGGGTGGAAAAAAAATAGAATTAACAGGTTAATGAGCAGGAGGAGGTACAAAAGACTGCTTTGCAGGACATCTTCGTTCAGTCCGCAAGGATGACCATGGGCTTCCAGTTGAATGTCGCTTAAATTCTCCATTCACTCCCTCTCTGAATTTGATCTCCGACACTGTCCTCGCACAAGTCGGAGAACAGATTCTCATCTTATTTCCAGGCACATTACAACGCATAGAACAGCAAGCCTTCAACCAGGCATTCCAGTTTGTATCTATCATAAAAGATCACCAATCTGAAAAGTTAACTGCATTTATTTTCTCTCCTGAGATGTTAGTTGACCTACAAATAGTTCTAGAATTCTCTTTTATTTCACTTGTCCAGTAACTGTAATAATCGGTGTATCAGAATTTACCAGTTTTCTTTTTCCCTCCTCTATTCTCAATCATCTACTATTTACATTGCATCAGACAGATCAGCTGTGGTTAATAAACTTTCACTGCAGCGTCTCAGGCATATTCACCACCACGTGTCATTTTTGCCTTCCTCGGACTCCTCCCAATTAAACATGCTCCCTTTGTTCTTTACATCCCTCCATTTTTCCTGCAATTTATAACACAAACCATCAAATTGGCCAAATACGAATATTTATTTTCACATGAGTTTTTACAGCCTGCTACAAGTGAATATTATCAACTTTCACTCAGAGTGTGGTGGGGATATGGAATGTTATTGTTGTACCTGATTCAACTAGTTTCTCTGGTAACTCATTCCAGATCCCCACCACCCTCTGAGTGAAAGTTGATAACGCTCACTAGTAGTAGGCAGTAAAAACTCATATGTGAAAATAAATATTAGTGTTTGGCCAATTTGATGAATTGTGTTTTCGTTTTCTACAATACCTGGGAAGCTCCTTTATAAAATCTGTTTATCAGAATACTTCCTTTCAAACGTGGTCAGTGTAAGACTGCTCCTGGCACATGGCAGTGATTCCTGGTCTGGGTGTGGCTGGCAAACACGTTTCATAGAGGAGGATAAATAATTTGCTGTTGCAAACTCTTAACTGTCTAAAGTACACCGAGGATGTGAGCCATCTGAAACCCATATGAACCCGTACTAATGAATATTGATAGTTTAGGAGGATATTTTTAAACAATTAGCACAGTCCGCACTATTCTGAAACTTCAGTGATAGCACTGCAAGTAGTCATTGCCTTTAAACAATAACTTACGAAGATTTTTGTATTGTTTAACAAAATAAACTCTGCAATATCTGTAATGTTGCACTACATGTAACAAACAAAATAATGCATTGGTTCAATATTTCAATTTATAACTGCCACAACATTTCTCAATATTGTACATTAATTCCTGTACTTTGTAATATATACTTTTGAATCTTTGTTACACTTCAATAAAGTCTTGTTTCTGCCATGTGATGTATTAAATATTTAGAATGTTGAGCACATGACACCATTTTAATCTCCAACAAAATAACGTAATTTTTAACAGTTGGTGATCAGTAAAGATCCCAGATGCACCCACTGAAAAGTAATCACTTGATATACTGTATTTTAAATAATTTAAATTATTAAATTTAGTTAGCATCAACAACTGTTAGGCTTGTCCATCATTCTGAGATTCTAATGGTAAAAGTGAAGAGTACATTTCTCCAAGATACTGGTTTAATTTGACTTTGAAGGGATCCAAGTTGTACACTGATCTTATAACTTCCCTCGGGGAAACTATTCCGCAGGTGGAACACCCTCCATAAAGCGGTGCTTTCTTTCATCATGCTTGAATCTTCCCACTCTCAGTCAATTCCATTATCACCTTGTTCTGCCTTCCTATACCATGGCTAATGTCACTGTTCTTTCAGTACTCAAAACACATTTCTGCCTTTGCACATTTTCAACACCTGAAGCAACCTCATTCTGAAGCATTCTTCATATTGAATAAATATAGATCCAATCTACTTGGTCACATCCATGTGTTTTTTAAATGACCAATTTAAAAATGGACTGTAAAGTAGTGGAAAAACAAAGTTTGAAATTTGAAAAAAAATTCAAGATTCAACATCTTCAACATGTCAGGTAGCATCTATGAAAGTAGAAACAAAGTTAATCTTCAGGTTGATTTTTAATCAGACTAGGAAATGTTGGAAAACATGCATGTTTTAAATTGCAAGGAAAATGGAGGGATGGAAAGAACAAAGGGAGCATGTTTAATAGGGAGGAGTCCGAGGAAGGCAAAAATGACAAGTGACAGTGAAACCTTATTAATCACAGCTGATCTGTCTGATGCAATGTAAATAGTAGATGATTGAGAATAGAGGAGAGGGAAAAAGAAAACTGGTAAATTCTGAGATACCGATTATTACAGTTGCTGGACAAGTGAAAAAAAAAAGAGAATTCTAGAACTATTTGTAGGTCAACTAACATCTCAGGAGAGAAAAGAAATTCAGTTAATCTTTCAGATTGGCGATCTTTTATGATAAATACAAACTGGAATGTCTGGTTGAAGGCTTGCTGTTCTATGCGTTGTAATGTGCCTGGAAATGAGGTGAGAATATGTTCCCCGACTAGTGTGAGAACAGTGTAGGAGCTCAAATTCAGAGAGGGAGTGAATGGAGAATTTAAGCGACATTCAACTGGAAGCCATGGTCATCCTTGTGGACTAAACGAAGATGTCCTGTAAAGCAGTCTTTTGTACCTCCACCTGCTCATTAACCTCTTAATTTTTTTCTTCTCTCCACAATGAGTATTTCTAGCTTTGTTTGTTTGTAACTCGGGAATCAAAGTGGTCAACTCTGTGTGGAGCCACAGGAGATGGGCAAGGTCCTCAATGAGTATTTCTCCTCTGTATTTACCAAGGAGAAAGACAGGAGGATGGAGGAACTTGGGGCAGTCAATGGAAGTGTCTTGAGAGCGGTCAGTGTTACGGTTGAAGAGATGCTAGAGGTACTATCGTGTATGAAGGTAGATAAATATCCAGGAACTGATCAGATATATCCTAGGACATTTTGCGGAAACTAGAGAGGAAATTGCAAGAGCCCGAGTTGAAATTTACGAGTCGTCTTTAAATACAGGAGAGCTGCCGGAAGACTGGAGGGTGGCAAATGTTGTGCCTCTATTCAAGAAGGGCTACAGGAAAAATGCTGGGAATTATAGGCCAGTGAGCTTAACTTCTGTAGTTCGAAAGTTACTTGACAGTTACTTTTTTTAAAGAGAGCGTTAGATTTAGCTCTTAGGGCTAAGGGAATCAAGGGATATGAGGAAAAAGACGCAACGGGGTACTGATTTTGGATGATCAGCAATGATCATGTTGAATGGCGGTGCTGGCTCGAAGGGCCGAATGACCTACTCCTGCACCTATTTTCTATGTTTCTATTTACTATGAAAGCATACAGAGGGTTAGGATAAACAGGCATTTAGACGGACAAGGGCTGATTGGGGATAGTCAGCATGGTTTTGTACGTGGGTGGTTGTGTCCCTTTTTATTTTTTATTTTTTTATATTTTAATTTTATTAGAAGTAAGTACAATCATATGGCACCAAAGTGCCTAATATATATTGACATATTACATTTTATGTGCAGCTTCTTTTTTTTTTTTTATAATGAAAAAGAAAAAGAGAGAATAGATAATAAAAGATAGAAAAACGTGTGATATATAGTGTGTGAGAAAGAAAAAAGAGTGAAAGAAGAAAAGTGAAGAAAAGAAGATAGAAAGAAAAAGAGTAGAAAGTTAAGGAGATCGTTATTTATAATCTTGACCATCCCTCACCCAGTCCTGGAACAGTTAGCTTCTACGATTCTGTTGCACCATATGCTTCCAAAAAGTCGACAAATGGAGACCAACTCGTTAATTGGTCTGATTTATCTATTAGGAGGAATCGCATTTCCTCAAGATGTGCGGTGTCCAACATGTTTGAAATCCACATTTAAAGCGTTGGCATGGGTGTATTTTTCCTAAATTTAAGTGTTCGTTTTTATGCCATTATTAAACCATAATTAAAAAATAAATTATGAGATGAGTTCAATTTATTCCCGTCTTCCATTACTCCAAATATAATCATTTCAGTATTAGGTTCCATTTTAAGACCTGACCAAAAAGGTTGATGAGGGTGGAGCTGTAGATGTTGTATATTTGGACTTCAACAAGATTTTGTATGGTAGGCTGTTGTGGAAGGTTAGACCCCATGGGATCCAAGGGGATGTAGCTGAATGGATAAAAAATTGGTTTCGTGGAAGGAATCAGAGGGTGATGGTGGAAGGTTGCTTCTTGGACTGGCCTATAACTAGTTGTGTGCCTCAGGGTTCAGAGCTGGGCCTGTTACTGTTTGTCATCTATATCAATGATTTGGATGAAAACAAACATGGCAAGATAAGCAAGTTTGTAGATGATACCAAATTGAGTGGTTTTGCAGATAGTGAAGATGGTTGTGAAAAATTGCAGCAGGATCTTGATCGATTGGCCAAGTGGGCTGAGTATTGTTTGATGGAATTTAATAGAGAAATGTGAGGTATTGTATTATGATAAGTCTAACATGGGCAGGACCTACAAAGTGAATGGTAGGGTGCTGGGGAGTGTTGTGAAGCAAAGGGATCTAGGAGTACAGGTGCATGATTCCTTGAAGGTGGGGTAACTAGTATATACAGAGGTCAAAAAGGCATTTAGCACATTGGCCTTCATCAGTCAGAGTTTTGAGTATTGGGAGGTCATGTTGCAATGGTATAAGACATTGGTGAGGCTGCATTTAGGGTATTGTGTTCAGTTCTGGGCACCATGTTATTGGAAAGATGTCAAACTGGAAATGGTACAGAGAAGATTTATGATGATTTTGCCAGGACTAGAGGGATTGGGCTATGGGCAGAGGTTGGGTCGGCTGGGACTCTATTCCTTGGAGTGCAGCAGGATGAGGGGTGATCTTAAATAGGTGTATAAAAAGGAATAGATCGCTCAGGGTCTCTTTCCCAGAGTGGGTGAATTGCGGACATAGGTTTAAACCTAAGGGGAAAAGATTTAATACTAATCTGAGGGTAACTTTTTCACACAGAGGGTGGTGGGGGTATGGAACATGCTGCCAGGGGAGGTAGTTGAGACAGGGACAATCCTAACATTTAAGAAACTGTTAGACAGGTGCATGGATAGGACAGGTTTGGAGTGATACAGGCCAAACGCGGGCAGGTGGGATTAGTGTAGTTGGAACATGTTGGCCGTTGTGGGCAAGTTGGGCCGAAGAGCCTGTTTCCACGCTGTATCACTCTATGACTCTATAACATGTGAAATCTTCCTTAAACCGCTACCAGCCCCAAACTGAACCTACATTCATGTTTTGCATCATAATTTGGTTGAGTATTGAAATGTTCCTCTCTTTTATTTGTTGGGTCTTTCTTTGTTTGATTAAACCCCTGTGTAGTGCCGTGGGCTTTTTCTGTGCACTGAAGGATTCAATATAGAAGCCAGGTGTTGAAGATTTAAAAAAATTGAACAACTTTACTAACTTTGAGCCTTTTGGGCAATGAAGGAAATGACAGATTTATGGATAGGTTAGTAGAAAGTGGAAAAGAACATTTTGAATGCCAATGGTGGGCTGCAACAAGAAATGTAAGGTTGCAGCCAAGTTTGACAAATATTTCCATTAAATTTGAGCTCATCTGTGCTTTGAATTCTTCTGCTGGTTATACTGTGGATATTGTGAGTGGGGGTTAGGGATTCTGCAAAGGCTGGGAATCTAAAATAAATAAAATATTGAAGATTTTCAATAATTGACGAGCCACCATGGACTAATGAAAGATAAATCTTGTTTGACAAATCACTTTGAAGCTGTAACTAACTGAATAGATAAAGGGGTACCAATGGAAGTGGCATATTTGGGCTTTCAGAAGGTCTTGTGTATGATATCATTCAAGGGCATATTAAAAGTACAAAGGTTTGAAGACATTATTACGACTTGGACTGAGGAAAGGTCAATTGGCAAAGACAGAGCAGGAAAGATCAGGTTATTTTTTAGTTGTGGGACTGTGTCTGGTCAGGTGCCTTCTAAATTGGCAGTAGATCCCTCATTGATCACAGTCTATATCAATTATATTGATGAGGGAACCATGATGAATAATATATCTAAGTTTGCTGATGATAGAAAAGCTGGGTGGGTGTGTGGGTGGTTCAAAAGACCTGAAGCTTTTTTGAAGAGGTGACCAAGAAAATTGACGAGCACAATGTGGTGGACAGTATAAACGTGAACTTTAGCAAGGTCTTGCACGGTAGTCTGGTTTGTAAAGTTAAATCACATGGAGTATAGGGTGAGCTAGCAAATTGGGTATAAAATAGTAGCAATAAAAATAGCTGGAGGTCAGGCAGCATTTGTGGAGGGAAATGGACAATCAACTTATCAGGTCAAGACCTTAATCCAGACTGAAAGGATAGCAGCGAAGTCACCAGTAATAGAGATGAGGGGAGGGATGGGGCGAGAGCTAGCAAGCAATAAAAAGATAGACACAGACAAGGAGGGAAATTGGTAAATAACAGTCAGGTGAGGAAGCGAAGGGTGGGATGGAGAAAGCATGAGGCTGGGAGGCAATAAATGGAGAATAGAAGCCTGCTGATTCTTGAATCTGATGGGCAAGGACATTGTATGGGAAGGGAAATTAAAATGGAAAATGTAGATCAAACAGTATTGTTGATTTGATCTGTGTCTGTTTTTGCTGCTGATGACCTGATCCATAATCCATGTCAGCCATGTTTTTAGTTTTAACTTACGATTCGGAGCCTACAGTACTCATCTTGATGGTCTCTGTATGTATACAAATTAAAGTACTTGTTATGATATATAATGACTCTGTATCATAAGTACTTTGCACATAGTGTCAGAAGTGGGATTTCGGTTTGACTTTGGCTGTTATTTACAAGGCTTTTCATACTCAGACATGGCTGAAGGTTTCAGAAAACCTGACATGGATTAAGGATCAGGTCATCAGCAGCAAAACCAGACACTGATCAAATCAGCAATAGTGTTTGAGCTACATCCCCCTTCTTTAGTTACCATTTTAAACAAGCCTATACATGCTGCTTTGGCACGGCTTCAAAGAATGATGCTGCAGCTACAGAAGTATGATATCTCTCTCACTTACAAGCAGGGTAAGCACATGTATCTGGCTGACACATTATCCCGTGCTCCCAGGAGTTCGAGCGACCAGCACACATCAGAAGTAGACACGTTTGACGTCATGGCAATTGATTTCACTCATCCTTCACATCTGGATACCTTGGTGGTTCGTATGGCAGATGATGCCACCCTGCAGATGCTCGCCTCGGTCATCAATCACGGATGGTCTGGCAATCAGCATTCCCTTCCGCTTGCTTTTCGGCCTTACTTTTCTGTCCGAGACGAACTGGCCATTGAAGGCGGGGTTATCAAAAAGGGCCATAAGGCAGTGATCCCGGCTTCACTACAACAGAAGTACTTTGACGCCGTACACTGAGGTCATCCTGGTTCTGAAGCTATGGTGCAACGAACAAAGAGCATGTTTTTCTGGCCTGCCGTGTCAGATTATATACGCCAGAGAGTGCAGTCCTGCGCTGTGTGCAACAGCATGGCTTCACATCAACAGAAAGAGACCCTTTTGCAGCACCCAGTTCCTGACTTGCCGTGGTCTATGGTGGCTACTGACATTTTCGACTGGCGTGGCAACCAATACTTGGTCCTGGTTGAGTCTTACTCCGGGTGGTTTGAGATCGAACTGCTCCCCACAGCTTCCACTGCGGCGGTCGTCAAGAAACTTTTTTGGTCCATGGGGTACCTCAAACCCTCATGTCTGACAATGGTGGTGAATTCACAAGTCAGCGTTTCAAGGACTTTGCAAAGGAATGGGATTTTAGGCACATCACCAGCAGTCCGGAGTACCCCTAGTCGAACGGGCTGGCTGAGTGAGCTGTCCGCAGTGCAAAGGAGCTCATGGAGAAGTCCAGCATGGCCGGGTCTGACGTGTTTTTGGATCTTCTCAATCTCCGCAATATTCCACGTGATCCCACACTCGGTTCGCCGGCTCAGTGACTGATGTCCAGACAGACTAGGGCTACTCTTCCAGTCTCGAAGCAGCTGCGCCAGCCACAAGTCTGTGAGCCCGAGGTAGTTCGGGCGTGTCTGCAGCGTAAAAAACTGACGCAGAAGGCGTACTACGACCGTTCTAGTTGTGCTCTCCAACCATTGTCGGAGGGCCAGGTGGTCCATCTCCAAACCCAGAAGGGGTATGACCGTGTGGGCACGGTCAAGGAGGTGTGTCCGGAACCAAGGTCATACTTGATTCAATCTGGCGGATTGAATCAAGTTTCAATACATATGAAACCGACGACATATTATGCCAGTAAATGAGCTGGTGCCACTGAGGCAAGTTCAGTATGATATGCAGATGACCCAGATGATGTGTTATGGACAGAGGATGGAACAACTATCTGAATGAGGGACATGTGACAGCAGACGGTGAGCAGTTCTACGATCAGAACTTTGATTCTGTACCTGCTAAAGGACTGCCAATGGGGCTGGTGCCGATGACGAAGACCCCTGTAAAGCCTGCCGACAAATCCCCTGCGAAACCTGTGCTGGTTGAGTCGCCGCCTGCTAAGAAACTCCCGATGGAGGCCATGCCTGTGGCGACATCTCCTCTGAGGGGTACGGATGAAGGCCTGTACCGTACGCGTGCAGGACGGGTCAGCAAGCGTGTGGCTAGGTATGGGGATTATGTCTAGATGCAGATCTTGGACTCTGATTAACTATAACCGACGATACTTATATTACTTGCAGTATATCCTCCATTGCTTTACTGTAGATGATAGTTACTTTTTATAGCTTTATATACATATTACTCCTGCATGCTTTATGTTTGCCCTTTGGGCAAAAACCCAAGAAGGTGGATGTAGATCAAACAGTATTGCTGATTTGATCCGTGTCTGGTTTTGCTGCTGATGAACTGATCCATAATCCATGTCAGGTTTTCCACACCACAACCACCTGGTGGCATGCGGGCAGCCATGTTGTTTTTAGTTTTAACTTACGATTGGGAGCCTACAATACTCATCTCGATGGTCTCTGTATGTATACAAATCAAAGTACTTGTTATGATATATAATGAGTCTGTATCATAAGTACTTTGCACAGCATATTTTTCCTGATGATGGGTTTTATGCTTATTTTGGGTTTCACTACCAGGAAAGTATCAAGCATCTTCTGTTCCCTATCTATAGCAATGTTACAAAATTTTGAGATTTAAAAAATAAAGTCTGCAATTTATCCCATCAGATAAAGCATAAAAAGAAGTTTAATTTGACACCTAATTCACTTTCATATCTTCAGTATTAAAAAAGTTATGGCCATTTTCATACTCGTAAATTAGCATCTTGTTCCCTATTGCTTTTCCATTGACTTAACACAAAAGCTGTGATCGAGGACAGTCAAAAGCCCATAACTTTCTTAAAAATTAAGAGAACTGAAAGAAATTTTCAGTTATTATAGATTGAAGCATTCTGAAACAAATATGAAACAATCTTACTTAGATGACATGAAATTAAAGCATATAATTAGTTAGTTACCTAATTGTAGCTAATTACAAAATTCAATTACTAAATCTAAACATCTATCAATTTCTTAAGAATAGATTAACATTTTTTAATTGCCTAAGTGTCCAAATAACATTCACACAAGAATTCACAATATAACATAATTTTTAAATCTCATTGTCATGGATTTACAGGCCAAATGGAAGGAATTGAATGTTTAATACCTGTAAATTAATGGGCATTTAAATCATTTTGCGTGTGAGGTTTTCTGAAACGCGATCATTTGGAACGTTGATTTGCGGTGAATTTAACCCCGTATCGGCATGAAAAATTCCGCCGTTAGTTCGGGGAAAAGAATCACCGTTTCGCATTTAAAAAAATGAATTAAAGGCTTCTTAAGAAGCACTTTTATACATTAAAATAAACTACTTTCGTTTACATGTCCCGTGAGTGAAATCCGTCCCCGTTGTCGGCGTTGACGGCTTTCGAAGCTGATTTTAAAATAACTCCAGCGCTGAACTTGTCGATTTAATAAAACTTAAAAATACACAAAACGCCCGTAGGAACGATTTTTCAGCAAATGCTTGCAATCCAACGAAATATAATACAGGACAAGGTAGGAGAAACCCGCGTTTTAACCCCGCCCCCCCCTTAACGGCGCCAAAATCGCGCACACGGCCAGTGGCAGAATTGCAGCGCCGCTGAAGGTAAGTATTGTAACATACCTACTATCTATAAACTGATGAGGTGGCCCAGAGAGTGATTGTTTGCACCCAGAGTTAGTTTAGGTACTGATATCCACACTCTTACACGTCCAAAAAGAGTGTGAATAACTGCAGTTTCTCCTTCCTGCCCAGACAACAGGCAATTTCTGAAATTGCTGGCATGGCGCATAAGGATCATTGAGTGTATGTCATGTAAGTGTGTGCGCTACCCATGAGCCCACAAAAGGTTAGATTCACGAACCAGACGTCCAGTTCATTTTTAATTTGCAAGATTTGAAGTCTTCATACCAAAAGTAATCTGGAACGATGATAACCCCAAAACTGCTTTATTAAATATTTACTGTTGTGGGCTGATTATTTGGAAAATAAAAACTATTGACAGTTTTAATACTTAAAATAGCTCGTCAAGTCAAGAGAGTTTATTGTCATGTGTCCCAGATAGGACAACGAAATTCTTGCTTGCTGCAGCACAACAGGATATTGTAGGCATAAATACAGATGAGATCAGTGTGTCCATATACCATAGAATATATATATATACACACATAGATAAACAGATAAAGTGCAATAGGCTGTTATAGTTCAGAGTTTGTTTGAAGTTGTGTTTAATAGTCTGATGGCTGTGGTGAATAAGCTGTTCCTGAACCTGAATGTTGCAGATTTCAGGCTCCTGTCCCTTCTACCTGATGGCAGCGGAGAGCCCACAAAAGGTTGGATTCACGAACCAGATGTCCAGTTCATTTTTAATTTGCAAGATTTGAAGTCTTCATAACAAATGTAATCTGGAACCCCAAAACTATGTTTTATTAAATATTTAATGTTGTGGGCTGATTATTTGGAAAATATTTTTTTTTGACAGTTTTAATAATTAAAGTAGCTGGACTGAACTGTACGCTGTTTTGTATTGGCAGTCTGTGTTATTAATATTTAGCCAAGAATTAACTTTGTGTTAATACAGGCAGCTAAATAATTGTGGAATAGATTTCATGTGAACTAGAACAATTGATTTTTCTTGTCCTTAATGGCTCTGGAAAGGAATTGATCATACTTGAAGAACCTTTTACCACGTAAAGCCTTGATCACAATGAATGGCGGTGCAGGCTCGAAGGACCAAATGGCCTCCTCCTGCACCTAGTTTCAATGTTTCTACATAAAGGTGTATCATGCCATCCCGTTTCAATGTCCTTTAATTTGAAATTAGTTCACAGTCTGTTTGGAAACGCACCTGGTAATAATGAGTAAATTTACAGGATTTCATGATTAATTACTGTTACTTAAGTATTACTCAAATGATTTTATTTCTTGATGATTGTTGCAGGAATCCTACACATACAAAGACCCGATTACTGAATTTGTGGAATGCCTGTATGTGAATTTTGATTTTGATGGTGCTCAGAAGAAGCTCAGAGAGTGCGAATCGGTGAGTTTTGTTTCAAAGCTTGTTGCATTATTAATTCCAGATGGGTCATCCTTAGCCACAAGCACTGCTATGAGCGGTTTGCAATCTTAAAAAAAAAAAAATACTGTATTTTAATTCCTCTTTGAAGAATGCGACAAGTAAATGAGTGTGCTCACTGGTTTGCAAGAGTGCTTTTGGGATTGTTAACATTTAGGAAATGCATTAACACACCTCCAACTTTCCTTTCACTCTTCTGAAATTTTGGCTGTGGTAGCATGGAATCAAATTGAGTGGCAGAGCATGCATTTAAACCAGGCCTTTGTTCAGAATGTGTTCCCATCAGCTTCACTGCACCATCCAAATTTTGCCAGTATGCGTGGTACTCAGCAGGACGCTCTGGTGAGTGAGCTATTTGGGCTCATGGTGTATAATGAAGTTCCTTCTGTTTTTTTATAAATTGTATTGAATGGTAAGGTTATCATGGTTTCTCATAAAGCACCATAGAAAAAAAATGCTGCTGTATTTAATGTGCGAATATTATATTACAAAGCTATGCTAGGAGCATATAGCCATTGCAGCATACCCCAATGCAAGATCCTAACATTCTCCCTGCTACTATTATTAAGGTAATTGTCTTAGAATTCTGATTTCTTTCTTGCTCACTCCTTAAATTGACTGATTGTTTCCTTGTACCCACAATCACTGTCACTGCTTCTTTGATACAAAGATGTTTCTTAAAACATGTGAAGGTATATAAATCTCGAGGGCCTATTCAAGAACCCTGTAAAAAGCTAGAGAAAAAAATTGCAAGACCCCTGACTGAAATATATTGTTAGCCACAGCTGAGGTGCCAGCAGACTGGAGGTGGCAAATGTTATACTGTAATTTAAGAAGGACTAGACTAAGTGGGACCCGTTGGGTCCCATGTTCACACAGGAGGGCTGGTGGGCAATATTTCACCTCTCCACCAATTACAATATTGGTGGCCAGTGGGGGAGCTTTCTGGAGCGCTAGTATGGACATTGTGGGCCGAATGGATTCTTGGGCTGGCAGCTCAGTCACTCAGGCCTGGTGGGCTGGCACCTCAGTCACTCAGGCCTGGTAGGCTGGCAGCTCAGCCACTCAAGGCTGGTGGGCTGGCAGCTCAGTCACTCAGGGCTGGTGGGCTGGCAGCTCAGTCAATCAGGGCTGGTGGGCTGGCAGCTCAGTTACTCAGGGCTGGTGGGCTGGCAGATCAGTCACTCAGGGCTGGTGGGCTGGCAGTTCACTCATGGCTATTCCTTGAAATTCCATTTCAAGCAGAGTGCAGGCCACCAAATTCAGTTTCATAGCATTTCAAGCATAGTGCAGGCTATCAAATTCAGTTTCATAGCATTTCAAGCAGAGTGCAGGCCACCAAATTCAATTTCATTGCATTTCAAGCAGAGTGCAAGCCACCAAAATCAATTTCATAGCATTTCAAGCAGAGTGCAGGGCACCAAATTCAATTTCATAGCATTTCAAACTCAAGTCCAGGCATCTGGGGTTTTATAGTCCTGCCCCCCCCCCCCCCCCCGGAAGGGGCGTTACCTTCATCGTGGTGTTTGACAGGTGAGAGGACCAATCAGCTGATCTCAAGATTTTTTAAACACTCATAACTTTTTTATTTTCCATCGATCGGGGCTGCCTCAGTGGAGGAGCACTGTGAATAAGATGTCCAAAAATCATAGCGATACATGGTAGCGTTTATTTCTAAAATCAATATACAACGCAGACAGGAAGTGGTCAAGATGAGACTTTTTAGTTATATAGATGGCAGGAAAATCCGAGAACCAGTGAAAAACGTCTATGGTGGGTAAGATCCTGGAATGCGCTCTGATGGGTAAGATATACACGCATTTAGAAAGACAATGTCGATTAGGGATAGTTTGCACATGTGGAAAATCATGTCTCACAAATTTGAGTTTTTTTAAGAAAAGACCAAGATGGTTTCAGAGCAGTAGATTTAATCGATATAGACTCCAGCAAGGCCTTTGATAAGTTGCATGGGATCTAGGTAGAGCTTGCTAATTGGATACAAAATTGGTTTGATGTGAGGAAGCAGAGGGTGATGGTGGAAGATTTTTTTTAGATTGGAGGACTGTGACTAATGGTGTGCCTCAGGTATCAGAACTGTGCCCATTGCAAGTACATAGTTCCCGAAAAGTGACATCACAGGTCGACAAGGTGGTGAAGAAGGCATGCTGGCCTTCATCGCTCAATGTATTGAGTACAGATGTTATGTTGAGGTTGTACAATACATTGGTGAGGCTGCACTTGGAGTTTTATTTTCAGTTTTGGCGAGCCTTGAAAAGCCATAGGAAAGATGCTTTTAAATTGGAAAGAGTGCAGTAAAAATGCATGAGATCTTGCCAGGACTTGAGGGCCTGAGTTATAGTTAGACATTGGGCAGGCTAGTACTTTATTACTGAGCTTGGGAGGCATAGATTGGGAGAATGCATAGAGTCATTTTCCCAGGGCTGGTGAATCAAGTGCTAGAGGGCATTGGTTTATGGTCAGAGGGGAAAGATTTAATAGCAACCTCAGGGGGCCAGCATTTCTCACAGAGGATGGTGGGTATATGTAACAAGCTGCCAGAGGAAGTAGTTGAGGCGGGTACAATAACAATATTTAAAAGACATTGGGCATGAACGTAGGGTATTGAATATAGAAGTTGGGAGTTCATGTTGCAGTTATATACGGCGTTGGTGAAACCACATTTAAAGTCTGGCATTCAGTTTTGGTCACTATGTTATAGGAAAGATGTTGTCATGCTGGAAAGGGTGCAGAAAAGATTTACGAGGATGTTGCCAGGACTCTAGCGCTTGAGCTATAGAGAGAGGTTGAGCAGGCTAGGACTTTATTCCTTGGGGCGCAGGCGGGTGAGGGATGATCTCATAGAGGTGTCCAAAAGCATGAGGAGTAGCTCAGGTAAACGCACAGAGTTTTTAGCCCAGAGTAGAGGAATTGAGAACCAGAAGACCTAGGTTTAAGGTGGAGTGGGCAGGCGGGGGTGATGCCGAGTGAGCCTGCGGGCCAGGCGTACATCGTCAAGACGCTGCGTACGCCGTCGAGACGCTGCGTACGCCCTCAATGGGCCGACAGGTCGTTGACGCGCCGGCTCTGTCACGCTGGCTCAAGCCAAAGATCGTCTGTTCCCCCGCTGCTTTTCGCCGTCCTCGGACAGAGGACGGCGAAAAGCAGCAGGGGAACAGCCGATCTTTGGCTTGAGCCAGCGTTACAGAGCCGGGCCGGGGGGGGAGTGGAGGAGAGCCGGGCGGCAGCAGCCGTTGGGAAAAATGTTGGCGTTTTTGGAGGAGAGCCGGCCGGCAGCAGCCGTTATGGTGGGTGGCCAGCAGGAGGCGAAGAAATGAGTGAGTGGGGGGGGGGAGGATTTTATTAAAAATGTGTACATAAAAACGACGAAATTTAATGAGGAGTGCATTAGCGAATGTTAAAGTGAAATGGCTAGCGAAATGGGAAAAAATCTCGGAGTTTTTGCGTGTGGTTTTGGCGGACCAAGGAATCAAAGGCCAAAAATCTAATCTGAAAATCTAATCTGACACACCCACAAACAAACACACACACACACACATACACACACACACACACACACACACACACACACACACACACACACAACACACACACACACACACACACACACACACACACACTATATAGATAGATTAGACCAAGTGGGACCCATTGGGTCCTGTCCCCTCAACGCACAGTTGCGGGGGGGGGGAGGGGGGGCGGCCTTCGGCGTCACACACACACACTAACCACCCCACACACACACAGACTAACCTCCCCCCTTGATATTATATTAATATTATTCATTCGTTCCTTTTACCCCATCCCCCGCCCTATCCACTCACGCATAACCCCCAACTGCGCATGTGCGACTAGAGAGGGCATGGGTGGAGAGGGAGAGGGGTAGAGAGGGAGGGGGGGGTGTAGAGATTGAGGGGCGCGGTCGGGCGGCGTCATAAGGGAGGGCTGGTTCCCGAACGGAATACTCCACCACTCACCCATAGGTTCCAATATTCACCACCCCCTAGAGAGGGAGGGGGAGCAGAGAGGGAGGGAGGGGGGGGCAGAGAGGAATGGGGAGGCAGAGAGGAATGGGGGGGGCAGAGAGGGAGGGGGGCAGAGAGGGAGGGGGGCAGAGAGGGGGGTGGCAGAAAGGAGGGGACACAGAGGGAGGGGGTAGAGGCAGCACCTACCCAGGTCGTAGAGCAGCAGTCTCTCCACCAGGCGCCGGCCCGAGTGAGGCTGCGGGTGGGCGTGTAACCAAGCGAGACCCCCCTCCCTCCCCGTTCTCCCCCCCTCCCTCCCTGTTCTCCCCCTTTCCTCCCCCCTTTCCTCTCCCCCTCTCCATTTCCCCCCCCTCTCCACCTCCTTCCTCACCACTCTCCCTCCACCCCCTCTCCTCCGTCCTCTCCACCCCCTCCCTCCACTCCCCTCTCCCTCCCCCACTCTCCTCCCACCCTCCCTCCACCCCCCATCTCTCTCCCTCCCCCCCCTCTCTCCCTCCCCCCCCTCTCTCGTTCTCTGCCCCAGGGAGGGGGGGCAGAGAGGGGGGTGGCAGAAAGGAGGGGACACAGAGGGACGGGGTAGAGGCAGCACCTACCCAGGTCGTAGAGCAGCAGCCTCCCCACCAGGCGCCGGGCCTGAGCCAGGCTGTGGCCGGCGTGGACCAGAACGAGGCCCAGAGCGATCTGAGGATGGTCAAAAGCAGTGAGGGCCAGCCGATCATGGCTTCCGCGAGGGGAAGCCCACCCACCCGCGTGACAGACGATCGGGTGGGTTGAGACGGAGAGGAGGTCGACCCCCATGACGGCCAGATATCGCCAAGTGGGATCGGAATCACCAGCGAGGAAAAAGCATCACGATTCCCCGAGTCCCTGCGATCGACGGAGGAATCGCAGGTCTCCATAGACGGCCTCTCCCAGAGGGAGTAATGGCCGCCATGGCCTACCTTCCCATCGCGCTGGCCCGCACCCGTGCTGCGATAACGACCGCCACCGCCATGTTCTAGAACTTCAAGGAGCCCAGCGGAGCGCGGACTGCGCAGCACGACCTGAGCAGCAGTTTAATCCCCGCACCCGCGCGGCGATAACGGCCGCCGCCGCCATGTTCTAGAACTTCAAGGAGCCCAGCGGAGCGCGCAGCACGACCTGAGCAGCAATTTAAAAACGCTAAGTGACAAATTTAAAGAAGTAAAAGTTAAGAAGCCAAGAAGTACTGAAGACATAACGGGGTGACGTCACTCGCAGCGCGAGCAGAGGCAGGCAGTCAGATCCATTGTGACGTCATCAGCGAGACCATCTCGTTTATTTTCTAAGTTATTTGAGATTTGTGAACATTTTCATAAATAACTCGAGAAATAATGCATGCACGCACGCACGCACGCACGCACGCCCGCCCGCCCGCCCACACACACACACACACACACACACACACACACACACACACACACACACACACACACCCCACACACACACACACACACCCCCCACACACCCCCCCCCACACCCCCCACACCCCACCCACACCCACACCCACACCCACATCCACATCCAAGATCAGAGTTTTATAGTTATAAGGATTGGTACCAACAACGGAATAATAAAATTATTACTTGGATCAGTTAACAGACCATTAATTTCAATATTTCCATGATGACGTCCGTAGGCTTCCTACTGTACACCTGATGAAGTTCAATGGAGTATTTGTTGACATACTAATGAAAGAGAGGCATTGGATGAGCTTTCTTTCCCATTTACTTTCTTCCCTATTATACTTTCTCCTGCTGCAACCTGAAGGACCCTATGTGTATGTGTCCGCACACACATTTACTGAGAAGAGATTTATTGGCATCTAATTTAGCCTCATTCGTTTGTTTGTCTTAATCTCTGGGCCATGCTTTGAAAATAAAACCTTCCACTCAAAGCACGTACATTTTTTCTGCAGCATTTTCAGCATCTTCATTTATCCTCATCTGGTTAGGCTCAGTGGGACCATATTTTCTATTTTTCATTTTTTATTTTTTAAGAACCTGTGAATTTTTTTAACATATTATGAATTATTCCCATTCCTAATCTAAAATGTATCTATTTTGTTTTGAATGCTTCATGCTGATTCGGCGTTTAATACCATCATCCCCTCCAAGCTAGTTACCAAGCTCTCAGATCTGGGTCTCTGTGCATCCCTCTGCAATTGGATCCTCGACTTCCTCGTTCACAGACCACAGTCTGTTCGTATTGGTGGAAATGAGTCATCCTCGATAACAATCAGCACGGGAGCACCTCAAGGCTGTGTGCCCAGCCCCCTGCTTTACTCACTCTATACTCATGACTGCATAGCCGGACATAGTGTGAATTCCATCATCAAGTTCGCCGACGACACCACTGTTGTGGGACGTATCACTGATGGGGGACGAGTCAGAGTATAGAAGTGAGATTGACCGATTGACCAAATGGTGCCAGCACAATAATCTGGCTCTCAACACCAGCAAAACCAAGGAACTGATTGTGGACTTTGGAAGGGGTAGGATGGAGACCCACAGTCCCGTTTATATCAACGGGTCGATGGTGGAAAGGGTCAAGAACTTCAAATTCCTGGGCGTGCATATGGGCTTGATATAATCATGTTAGGTTTCCTAGTTTGTATTTTTCTCCAGAGGAGACAATGGGCTCTAATGCACCTTTACCTTTAGGTCCTCTGCCTCTTGCTGCACTCAGCCTTGAAAGTTCATTTCATTAGCAGACTTTGGACAAACATTCAAGCATTCTCTTATTTCATCAGAGTTCCTTGACTTTATTTTTTTCTACTTTCATATTAACCCTAACCCAAGCCCAACTTAATCTTTTTGTCTTGTTTACTGCCCTAGTTATATGATATGTCAGGATTCTGATCCCAACCCAGTTTAAGTTGAGCCCTTCCTCGCAGTATAACATTTTCTCTCCAGATTTAGTGTCACTGTTCCATGAAGCTAACCCAATGTTCACACACAATCCTTTCAGCCACATATTTAACATTGTGTGTTTAACAATATGGCAGTCAATCCAAAGATTAATTCTCAGAAGATTCTGAGTTTTAGCTTGGACCCTGGTTCCCTGAACTCTCTTGGCAGGATCTCATTCCTGGATATATTGCACACGTGGACATCAGCCAGCCCATACATATCACAGCATCTGGATTCACACCCACTTCATTTTCACAACCAGCTGCAACAAGATGCTCATTGCTCCTCCCACCTCCATTCTGTTTCACTGTCAATTTGTATGTGCAATGCTCCCCACCCAATGTGCTAACTCTTCCTTTACTGTCATTTTACTCCCAACATTCCACTGTGCTATTGATCCACCTTCAGCTTCATTAAAGGCTATTAAACCTGCCTTGGAATTGCTACTTTTTAAAATATTGTTAATGCTGACAAATTTCATTTAAGTTGGGCTGCATATATACAATGGAAAAAACATTATTGATATAACTGCATATGATTGTGTGCCTTAATATTGTGGTATTAGTAGTGGTGGACCTCCATCAGCTACCCCAGGTTCAGTTGCTATTATGACATAATTTGCTTGGGCTCAATGCTTAATGCTAATCAGCTTGGCAAACAGCAGGCCAGTTCGCATTACACATGTTGCGAGGTTGACTTGCTACTGACCGAATGCCGACATCACAAAACTATTATATTGCCAGTATTTGAATTTGAGCTTTATTACTT
>JAXLNO010002246.1:0-26811 GCA_038087875.1 Malacoraja senta | reverse complement strand
GAAAGGAATGGAGGATTATGGTCTGAGTGCAGGTAGATGGGACTAGGGGGGAGTATTTATTTATATTAGGGGGAAGTACCAGGGGGAAGTACTTATTTATGGGACTAGGGGGAAGTAATTTATACCACGCAATACGCTTGAGAGGTAGAGACGAAAGAAGGAGATGTCAGGCAAGCTGATTCAGTGCGATGCTTGCAGTATGTGGGAGGTCAAGGACACCGCTGGTGCCTCTGGCTGCTACAAATGTGAGAAGTGCATCGAGATAGAGCTCCTGAAGGGCCGTGTTGGGGAACTGGAGAAGCAAGTGGATGACCTCCGGTTCGTCCGAGAAACGGAGTCGTTCCTCGACAAGTCCTACAATACGATTGTTACACCTAAGGTACTGGAAGAGAGAAGGTGGGAGACGGTGAGAAAGGGAGGGAAGCATGGAATGCCAACGTCCCCGGGTGTTGTACCACTTGTGAACAGGTTCACCCGCTTAGAAGCTGTTGGGACAGAAGACGTGTTTACACTGAGCGGCGGACTGGCTTGCGATGCGAATAGGGCTGTTGAGCCAAAACCAAAAAGGCCTAAGGCAGGCAACGCCATTGTAGTGGGAGACTCCATTGTGAGAGGTACGGACAGGGGTTTCTGCGGCAACAGACGGGATGCGAGGATGGTGTGCTGCCTTCCTGGTGCCAGGATCCAGGATGTCACGGACAGAGTGCAGAAAATCCTCAAGGGCGAAAGTGAACATCCGGAAGTGGTAGTGCATGTCAGCACAAACGATGTCGGAAAGAAGGGGATGAATATTCTGCAGATGACTTTAGAGAGCTCGGAAAAATGCTGAAAAGCAGGACCTCCAGGGTTGTTATCTCCGGTTTGCTTCCAGTTCCTCGTGCTGGCGAGAGCAGGAACAGGGAGATACGGGACCTGAACATGTGGCTGAGGAACTGGTGCACGGGGCAGGGATTTAGATTCTTAGATCACTGGGATCTGTTTTGGGGTAAGGCGGAACTGTACAAAAGGGATGGATTGCATCTTAACAGGTGTGGGACCAGCATTCTGGCAGGCAGGTTTGCCACTGCTACACGGGTGGTTTTAAACTGAATAAGGGGGGTGGGGTGTCGAATGGGATAGTGGAGGATGGAGTTAAAGGGAAAGGGTTTCTTAAATGTGTGAGCGTAGAGACAGAGGGGTGTAAAATGAGGGTAGAAGAAATAGGTAGCAAGGTGAAAAGTAAAAGTGGCAGGCAGACAAAACCAGGGCAAAAATCAAAAAGGGCCACTTTTCAACATAATTGTATAAGGGGTAAGAGTGTTGTAAAAAGAAGCCTGAAGCCTTTGTGTCTCAATGTAAGGAGCATTCGTAATAAGGTGGATGAGTTGAATGTGCAGATAGCTATTAATGACTATGATATAGTTGGGATCACGGAGACATGGCTCCAGGGTGACCAAGGCTGGGAGCTGAACATCCAGGGATATTCAATATTCAGGAGGGATAGAGAGAAAGGAAAAGGAGGTGGGGTAGTGTTGCTGATTAGAGAGGAGATTAACGCAATGGAAAGGAAGGACATTAGTTTCGAGGATGTGGAATCGGATGGGTGGAGCTGCGAAACACTAAGGGGCAGAAAACGCTGGTGGGTGTTGTGTACAGGCAACCTAACAGTAGTAGTGAAGTTGGAGATGGTATCAAACAGGAAATTAGAAATGCGTGCGACAAAGGCAAAACAGTTATAATGGGTGACTTCAATCTACATATAGATTGGGTGAATCAAATTGGCAGGGGTGCTGAGGAAGAGGATTTCTTGGAATGTATGCGGGATAGTTATCTAAATCAACATGTAGAGGAACCAACGAGAGAGCAGGCTATTTTAGACTGGGTATTGAGTAATGAGGAAGGGTTAGTTAGCAGTCTTGTTGTACGTGCCCCCTTGGGCAAGAGTGACCATAATATGGTTTTCTTCATTAGGATGGAGAGTGACATTGTTAATTCAAAAACAATGGTTCTGAACTTAAAGAAAGGTAACTTTGAGGGTATGAGACGTGAATTGGCCAAGATTGACTGGCAATTAATTCTAAAAGGGTTGACGGTGGATATGCAATGGAAGACATTTAAAGACTGCATGGGTGAACTACAAAAATTGTTCATCCCAGTTTGGCAAAAGAATAAATCAGGGAAGGTAGTGCATCCGTGGATAACAAGGGAAATCAGGGATGGTATCAAAGCGAAGGATGATGCGTACAAATTAGCCAGAAAAAGCAGCAAAAAGAGGACTGGGAGAAACTCAGAGACCAGCAGAGGAGGACAAAGGGCTTAATTAGGAAAGGAAAAATAGATTATGAAAGAAAACTGGCAGGGAACATAAAAACTGACTGCAAAAGTTTTTATAGATATGTGAAAAGAAAGAGATTAGTTAAAACAAATGTAGGTCCCTTGCAGTCAGAAACAGGTGAGTTGATCATGGGGAACAAGGATATGGCGGACCAATTGAATAACTACTTTGGTTCCGTCTTCACTAAGGAAGACATAAATAATCTGCCGGAAATAGCAGGGGACCGCGGGTCAAAGGAGTTGGAGGATTTGAGTGAAATCCAGGTTAGTCGGGAAGTGGTGTTGGGTAAATTGAATGGATTAAAGGCCGATAAATCCCCAGGGCCAGACAGGCTGCATCCCAGAGTACTTACATAGATACATAGAAAATAGGTGCAGGAGTAGGCCATTCGGCCCTTCGAGCCTGCACCGCCATTCAATATGATCATGGCTGATCATCCAACTCAGTATCCCGTACCTGCCTTCTCTCCATACCCCCTGATCCCTTTAGCCACAAGGGCCACATCTAACTCCCTCTTAAATATAGCCAATGAACTGGCCTCAACTACCCTCTGTGGCAGAGAGTTCCAGAGATTCACCACTCTCTGTGTGAAAAAGTTTTTCCTCATCTTGGTCTTAAAGGATTTCCCCCTTATCCTTAAGCTGTGACCCCTTGTCCTGGACTTCCCCAACATCGGGAACAATCTTCCTGCATCTAGCCTGTCCAACCCCATAAGAATTTTGTACGTTTCTATAAGATCCCCTCTCAATCTCCTAAATTCTAGCGAGTATAAGCCAAGTCTATCCAGTCTTTCTTCATATGAAAATCCTGACATCCCAGGAATCAGTCTGGTGAACCTTCTCTGCACTCCCTCTATGGCTATAATGTCCTTCCTCAGATTTGGAGACCAAAACTGTATGCAATACTCCAGGTGTGGTCTCACCAAGACCCTGTACAACTGCAGTAGAACCTCCCTGCTCCTATACTCAAATCCTCTTGCTATGAAGGCCAACATACCATTCGCTTTCTTCACTGCCTGCTGCACCTGCATGCCTACTTTCAATGACTGGTGTACCATGACACCCAGGTCTCGCTGCACCTCCCCATTTCCTAATCGGCCACAATTTAGTTAATAGTCTGCCTTCCCGTTTTTGCCACCAAAGTGGATAACCTCACATTTATCCACATTATACTGCATCTGCCAAACATTTGCCCACTCACCCAGCCTATCCAAGTCACCTTGCAGTCTCCTAGCATCCTCCTCACAGCTAACACTGCCCCCCATGGTTCTCCCCTATCCACTCTACTAGTTACATCCTCGAAAAATCTATAAGATTCGTCAGACACGATTTACCTTTCGTAAATCCATGCTGACTTTGTCCAATGATTTCACCACTTTCCAAATGTGCTGCTATCCCATCTTTAATAACTGACTCTAGCAGTTTCCCCACTACCGATGTTAGACTAACTGGTCTGTAATTCCCTGTTTTCTCTCTCCCTCCCTTCTTAAAAAGTGGGGTTACGTTTGCTACCCTCCAATCCTCAGGAACTACTCCAGAATCTAAAGAATTTTGAAAAATTATCACTAATGCATCCACTATTTCTGGAGCTACTTCCTTAAGTACTCTGGGATGCAGCCTATCTGGCCCTGGTGATTTATCGGCCTTTAATCCATTCAATTTACCCAACACCACTACTTCCCGACTAACCAGGATTTCACTCAGTTCCTCCATCTCCTTTGACCCGCGGCCCCCTGCTATTTCCGGCAGATTATTTATGTATTCCTTAGTGAAGACGGAACCAAAGTAGTTATTCAATTGGTCCGCCATATCCTTGTTCCCCATGATCAATTCACCCTTTTCTGACTGCAAGGGACCTACATTTGTTTTAACTAATCTCTTTCTCTTCACATATCTATAAAAACTTTTGCAGTCAGTTTTTATGTTCCCTGCCAGTTTCCTTTCATAATCTATTTTCCCTTTCCTAATTAAGCCCTTTGTCCTCCTCTGCTGGTCTCTGAATTTCTCCCAGTCCTCTGGTATGCTGCTTTTTCTGGCTAATTTGTACGCAACATCTTTTGCTTTGATACTATCCCTGATTTCCCTTGTTATCCACGGATGCACTTCCTTCCCTGATTTATTCTTTTGCCAAACTGGGATGAACATTTTTTGTAGTTCATCCATGCAGTCTTTAAATGCCTTCCATTGCATATCCACCGTCAACCCTTTTAGAACTAATTGCCAGTCAATCTTGGCCAATTCACGTCTCATACCCTCAAAGTTACCTTTCTTTAAGTTCAGAACCCTTGTTTCTGAATTAACAATGTCACTCTCCATCCTAATGAAGAACTCAACCATATTATGGTCACTCTTGCCCAAGGGGGCACGCACAACAAGTCTGCTAACTAACCCTTCCTCATTACTCAATACCCAGTCTAGAATAGCCTGCTCTCTCGTTGGTTCCTCTACATGTTGGTTTAGATAACTATCCCTCATACATTCCAAGAAATCCTCTTCCTCAGCACCCCTGCCAATTTGATTCACCCAATCTATATGTAGATTGAAGTCACCCATTATAACTGTTTTGCCTTTGTTGCACGCATTTCTAATTTCCTGTTTGATGCCATCCCCAACTTCACTACTACTGCTAGGTGGCCTGTACACAACACCCACAAGCGTTTTATGCCCCTTAGTGTTTCGTAGCTCTACCCATACCGATTCCACATCCTCCAAGCTAATGTCCTTCCTTTCCACTGCGTTAATCTCCTCTCTAACCAGCAACGCTACCCCACCTCCTTTTCCTTTCTCTCTATCCCTCCTGAATATTGAATATCCCTGGATGTTCAGCTCCCAGCCTTGGTCACCCTGGAGCCATGTCTCCGTGATCCCAACTATATCATAATCATTAATTGCTATCTGCACGTTCAACTCATCGACCTTATTACGAATGCTCCTTGCATTGAGACACAAAGCCTTCAGGCTTGTTTTTACAACGCTCTTACCCCTTATACAATTATGTTGGAAAGTGGCTCTTTTTGATTTTTGCCCTGGATTTGTCTGTCTGCCACTTTACTTTTCACCTTGCTACATATTGCTTCCGCCCGCATTTTGCACCCCTCTGTTTCTCTGCTCACCCATTTAAGAACCCCACCACCCCACTTAAGGAAGTAGCTCCAGAAATAGTGGATGCATTAGTAATAATCTTTCAAATCTCTTTAGATTCTGGAGTAGTTCCTGAGGATTGGCGGATAGCAAACGTAACCCCACTTTTTAAGAAGGGAGGGAGAGAGAAAACGGGGAATTACAGACCAGTTAGTCTAACAATCGGTAGTGGGGAAACTGCTAGAGTCAGTTATTAAAGATGGGATCATTGGACAAAGTCAGCATGGATTTACGAAAGGTAAATCATGTCTGACGAATCTTATAGAATTTTTCGAGGATGTAACTAGTAGCGTGGATAGGGGAGAACCAGTGGATGTGGTGTATCTGGACTTCCAGAAGGCTTTCGACAAGGTCCCACATAAGAGATTAGTATACAAACTTAAAGCACATGGCATTGGGGGTTCAGTATTGATGTGGATAGAGAACTGGCTGGCAAACAGGAAGCAAAGAGTAGGAGTAAACGGGTCATTTTCACAATGGCAGGCAGTGACTAGTGGGGTACCGCAAGGCTCAGTGCTGGGACCCCAGCTATTTACAATATATATTAATCTGGATGAGGGAATTGAAGGCAATATCTCCAAGTTTGCGGATGACACTAAGCTGGGGGGCAGTGTTAGCTGTGAGGAGGATGCTAGGAGACTGCAAGGTGACTTGGATTGGCTGGGTGAGTGGGCAAATGTTTGGCAGATGCAGTATAATGTGGATAAATGTGAGGTTATCCATTTTGGTGGCAAAAACAGGAAAGCAGACTATTATCTAAATTGTGGCCGACTAGCAAAAGGGGAGATGCAGCGAGACCTGGGTGTCATGGTACACCAGTCATTGAAAGTAGGCATGCAGGTGCAGCAGGCAGTGAAGAAAGCGAATGGTATGTTAGCTTTCATAGCAAAAGGATTTGAGTATAGGAGCAGGGAGGTTCTACTGCAGTTGTACAGGGTCTTGGTGAGACCACACCTGGAATATTGCGTGCAGTTTTGGTCTCCAAATCTGAGGAAGGACATTATTGCCATAGAGGGAGTGCAGAGAAGGTTCACCAGACTGATTCCTGGGATGTCAGGACTGTCTTATGAAGAAAGACTGGATAGACTTGGTTTATACTCTCTAGAATTTAGGAGATTGAGAGGGGATCTTATAGAAACTTACAAAATTCTTAAGGGGTTGGACAGGCTAGATGCAGGAAGATTGCTCCCGATGTTGGGGAAGTCCAGGACAAGGGGTCACAGCTTAAGGATAAGGGGGAAATCCTTTAAAACAGAGATGAGAAGAACTTTTTTCACACAGAGTGGTGAATCTCTGGAACTCTCTGCCACAGAGGGTAGTCGAGGCCAGTTCATTGGCTATATTTAAGAGGGGGTTAGATGTGGCCCTTGTGGCTAAAGGGATCAGAGGGTATGGAGAGAAGGCAGGTACGGGATACTGAGTTGGATGATCAGCCATGATCATATTGAATGGCGGTGCAGGCTCGAAGGGCCGAATGGCCTACTCCTGCACCTAATTTCTATGTTTCTATATTATAAAAAAAAATTAAAAAAAGGTTCGGCACGGACTTGAAGGAACGAGATGGGCTGTTTCCGTGCTGTTATGGTTATAAGTAAAAGGATTGATGCTACGCAGCATCTTGTTTACTGCTCAGGATGTTTCCAGGAATGGAATAATGGAGTGGAATTATGCTAAAATAGATCATCATTGCTTTATTGTTTATAAATGTCAGTGACGACACTGCTGTGTCAGGAACTTAGCATGAGTCGCTGCCCTCTCCACTACTACACTGGGAACCTGAAAGAGGGCCTCAGCCCTCTTCTGGCTCTCCACAGCAAAGAAGTGGTTAAAGTGACATATGGTTCAGTCTGGAATAAGCCATGGTTGTCTGTAAGGGTTGGTAGTGAGTGAAATGGAGAACCCTAGTATCTTGTTAAGTTCCTGTTGTTCCCATTGATCAAAAGATGAGCAGTAATTCCCAAGTTTGGTACCACACCTGTTGATCATGTTTGTATCCTCTCCAATGCTTCCATGTAAAGTCATACGTCTTTCCACATGAAGCAGAATCAGAACTCAGTAACTTTGAAAGTTTAATACCGGCTCTTCAGAAATAAATACTAACCTATGTTGTCTTGAGGACTAACTTCTTGACAACCATGATTAGGAGTGTAAGATCCAGAGGCACTATGAGATATTTTTGATTGCAAATGTCTGGAATTGTTAAGTTTGTCTGGGTTAGGGGATATTAGCTACAGGGAGAGGTTAGTCAGAATTAAGATTGTTTTCTCTCGAATGTCAGAGGTTTCACCGAAACCTGATAGAAGTATATAAAATGAGTGGCATAGATCAGATACAGTCAGAATCTTTTTAATCTGGAGAATGGAAAAATCAAATAATAGAGGGCATAGCTTTAAGGTGTGGGCTGCAAAGTTCGAATGCGATGTGGAGGACAATCTTTATAGATCTATTTTTATTTTATTTTTTACACAGAGGGTGTTGAGTGCCTAAAATGCGCTGCCAAGGTTGTGGATGAGATAGATACGATAGTGGCATTTAAGAGGATTTTTGATAGGCACATGAATGTGCAAGGATTGTAGGGATATGGATTAAATACACAGGTGAGCAAGAGATGGTCTTGGCATCATGTTCAACACAGACATTGTGGCCCAAAGTGTCTGTTATTGTGCTGTACTGTTCTATTAACATGCTTACAGCATGCAACAATCAGACTACAAGAACATAGTTTTGCTGTTTAACGATATTCAGTTTCAGCTTGATTAATAAAAGCTGGTTCTTCTCCGTGATCAATGGCAGTTGTTATTTAAACCAACGTCATTGAAAATCTCACTGAAGATGAATTTGGGCTTTGCCATTATTTTGCTGAGCTGGATGTCAGGTTAACAAATCACTCACTAAAATAATGCACCAAAAAATGCGTGCAAAATTACATGATGTCACATTAATACAATTTTCAACTTTGCAACACTTGTTTTTCTGATGTGGCAAAATTCTAGGCTAGCTATCTAAGAATCTAAAGGGAAAAAATAAATTTGGACTTACAAATATACAAAAAATCATGAAGTGGATTTAAAGGTCCAAGCAAAAACAAACCGAACATATTTATCGAGGGGCAAAACCAAAATTTCAAAATCGCAGTGTTGTGTTTAAAAAAAAATATGGATATACTAGGAGAGTTGTAAAAATGATTAATTATTGGTAGAAAAATGTGAAATTTTACTTCAGGAAAAGACTAAAACATTGAGGGAAGGTTTTTGGTCAACAGAATAGACATAATATACTTTTCCACTTAGTGAGAGTAAAACAACTTTTACAAAGCTATCAATGAGATAACAAGTAGGTAATTTAGACGCAATTTCCTTACACTAGTGCTAAGCAGCCTTTATTATGGAGAGGACAAGATTCACAAATTATTGCTAAATTAATCCATTTGTCTCCAAATTTATGAATATTAAAAGCTGGTTGTTGAAACTTTCTGTTAAAAGTGATCAAGAAATTGAACAATGACCAAAACAAGCAAAGACTTTCAGAAAAACAAAGTCTGTAATCTCCACTAAATGAGCAACATCCCTTCATTATCATTGACATTACACCATCTGCTGTCTAATCTCTCCTATTGTTTGGGGAATGTCCATAATGTTTTTCTTTCATTTGAAAGATGGCGAGGAGGTTAAACGATGAGGGGCAAAGTGAATGTGAAGTGATAGCTCTAGTAACCAACACAACGGCACAGTAAATTGTACTCCTGTAATACATTGAAATAAAAGCTAATTCCAATAATAAGCCTTTCCCTATTTTACCTTGGACATCAGGGCACGAGTGTCGAATTTCCTGCCAATGTTCTTTAAAGAGGCAATCTGTCCATACTTGACTGTGGAGAGAGAAGAATTTCTGAAATCATAAACAATAGCATTATTATACTGCAACAAACACATTACTGGAGAAACTCAGCGGGTACTTCCAAGTACTGTGGAAGCAAGGGAATAATCTATGTCTCTTGTCGAGACCCTAGATACATAGAAAATAGGTGCAGGAGTAGGCCATTCGGCCCTTCGAGCCTGCACCACCATTCAATATGATCATGGCTGATCACAGAATCCTGCACCAGGACTGAGAGTGTAAAGAGGAGATAACCAGAGGAGAGTGTGAAGATTTTACAAACAATGTGTGTCGAAGTAGAGCTGCAGCAGTTGAATTTCATTCGAGGACCCTCTGGAATGAATCCAAAGCCTAGATATTTAGCGCCACTCAAAACTGCTGCCCAACTTAGTAGGCAGTGAAATTGAGAGTCCTGCGGCTGTTATGGAACTGTAATTATCACTTGGTGCTGCAGGAAGCATCAAGGCCAAGACTAAACAACTGAAATGCAGTACTTTGATTCGCTCCCTGCTGGTTAGGGGAGTGAGTAAAACAATTTAAGATGCTGAACTCGACAATGAGTTAATTATGAGTTTTTTTGCCAGTTCCATGGCATTCTTCTATATCCTTCGATTGGCACCTGGATATGCAGGGAATGGAGGTGTATGGAACATGTGCAGGCAGAGGAGATTAGTTTATCTTGGCATCATGTTCGGCACAGACATTGTGGGCCATGGGCCCATAATGTTCTTTGTTCTATTCCTTTCTTTTAGTCAGTCAACTTTAGCTTAACAGCAACTTTGAGGTTGATTTGGCAACATTCAAATCAGTAACGTTGGCAAAAGTGTGTAAAAGGGTGTCGACCATCTGGTTCGCTTCCAAAGATTTATATAGGATACATAATCACATGGCACCTCAGAACCTACCTATGCAACATAACTGCAGCAGGGCTCCTGGTAAATCCTCCTCTTCGATCAGGAGTTGTACAACTATAGGAGGGGCAGGAATCCGTAGCACAATTAGCCAATTGATATTACTGTACAGGCTGCAGGAGGGTGAAATAATCTGGAATGAGTACATATTTTAATTCAGCGATAGTGATTCAGCAGTGGAAGTCTCACCTCACTATTACCACCATCTTTTGTTTTTTTTTAATATTTTTTATTTTATTAGAAGTACAATTGTATACAATCATATTTTCATAATACCTTTTATGTACAGCTTCTTATTTAAAAAAAAATTGTAATAAAGAAGAAAAAGAAAAAAGTTAGATAATGAAAAATAGAAAAATGTGAGATATATAGTGTGAAAAAGAAAAATAGAGAGTGAAAAAAGAAAGTTGAGACATAGAAAATAGAAGAGAGTAAAAGAAAAAAAGAGATGAAAAGAAAATAGAAGTAAGGAGATCATTTATAATCTTGACCACCCCCAGTCACGGATTAGCTTTTACAATTGTGTTGCACCATATGTTTCCAAAAAGACGACAAATGGAGACCAACTCATTATGAATTGGTCAAATTTATCTATTAGGAGGAATCGCATTTCCTCAAGATGTGCGGTATCCAACATACTTGCAATCCACATTTTGAGCGTTGGTATTGGTGTGTTTTTCCAAAATTTCAATATTAATTTTTTTGCTATTATTAAACCATAATTAAAAATTGACTTTTGAGATGAGCTCAATTTATTCCCGTCTTCCATTACCCCAAATATAATCAATTCGTTATTGGGTTCCATTTTTGTCTTAAATAATTTTGTGAATATTTCGAAAACATCACTCCAAAATCCATGAAGTTTTATACAAGAAACAAAAGAGTGTGTTATAGTTGCGTCTTGGGTTAAACATTTATCGTAAATGGGCGATATATTTGGATACAATTTATTTAATCTTTTTGTTGAGTAATATAATCTATGTAAAATTTTAAATTGGGTTAGATTATGTCTTGCGTTAATCGAACACTTGTGAATGTATGTCAAATACTTTTCCCATGTAGCCTTCGTAATTTTTATCAATAATTCCCGTTCCCACTCTTCTCTAATTACCTCGGTCACAGGTAAATCTATATTTAAGATACTATTATATAAATATGATATTAATTTTTGTGTATCAGCTTTTATATTCATTACTTCTAGTAAATCAGGAGTTATTTTTTGATATCCCTGTATGTATGTCTTCAAAAAATTACAAATCTGAAAATATTTAAAATAATGAATGTTTTTCAGTTTAAATTTTAATTGTAATTGTTGAAATGATAATAAATCTCCCATTTCATACATGTCCCCGATCCTTTTAATTACTAAACGTTCCCATTGACCACCATCTTTTGTACACGGCAAAGAGATGTGTACACTTATCCTCCATGACTCGCGGAATTCTGCTTTTGAAGACTTCGGGGTGTGGGAGTAAACCGGAGAACCCGGAGAAAACCCACTGAGGCCAGGGGGGGGGGGGGAGGAAGGAGCCAAGGCCGTGCAGCCAGCGCCTGTAGTCAGGATCGAACCCGCATCTGGGGCGGCCGCCGTCTGTCTGTCTGTCCGTCTGGCGACAGCAACTGCGACACCGCCCCTCCCATCGCTCTTCAAGCTAATTGCCTGATGAGTTCTAGATTAAAACCATTTTGAACTAGTCAAGCAGCGATTCACATAACACAGCCCAGTGAATGAGGGAGGGAGGGATGCAGCGCCCGGGAACTGGAGGCCTGGGGAGGGGAATAGGGAGGGAGGGAGCGCCCGGTGTGGGCGGGGCTACAGAGGGAGGGAGCGCCCGGGCCAGAAGGACAGACAGATGGGGACAGACAGACGGACGGGGATCAAAAACCCGCTTCACCTTCCCCTCCACCTCCTCCACCTCCCGCCCCTTCACCTCCCCCTCCACCACCTCCTCCACCACCACCTCCTCCTCCCCCTTCACCCCCCCCCTCCTCCTTCACCACCCCTCCTCCTCCTCCTTCCCCTTCCCCACCTCCTCCTCCCCCTTCACCTCCCCCTCCCCCACCTCCTCCCCCACCTCCTCCCCCACCTCCCCTCCCCCTCCCCCTCCCCCTCCCCCTCCACCTTCACCTTCACCTTCACCTTCACCTTCCCGCCAGCGCTCCGTTCTCGACCGTCGTCATGGCCGCATCGAGAACATGGCGTCGCGTCTTCTTCTTCTTCTTCTTCTTGTAGGATTCCGGCAGTGTAGACGCTGCTAAGCGTATTACTGCCCTCCACAGGTCAAAGTTTGAACTAAATTCTTATATACAGTCCTGTAACTTGCAGGAATTGAAGAACAGCCCTGGATATCAGTTGATGTTTCTCATTGTGTCCAAACAAAGATAAAACAGAAAAAGCCTCAACTCCAAGTCCTGTCAGTCTAACAAATAATACTTTTCTTTCTACCCTATACTTTTTACATTCTAGGAAAACATGCTTAACTGTCTCATTACTCCCACATTCACACAAGCCAGAAACATGTTTCCCTACAATGCACAAATAGTAATTTAACCCACAGTGTCCCAACCTCAATCTACACAGTTTAACTGAGTCCCTACGGGACAGAGATGTACAGAAACATATTTTCCTAACTTCAGATTGTATAGAAAAGTAGTGTCTACCCCTGACTTCCATTTCCCATCCTCTCTGCCATTCTTTTGTTAAGCCCTCTTTAATTATTTCTCTCAGTTCCACTCTCCCCAATGATACATGGATATCTATTTCTCTTCTTAAACTCTCCTTTGCTATGAGGTCCACCTGCTCATTCCCCCTCACCCCAGCATGCCCGGGAACCCAGCAAAAAGTGATGTTACACGCAAACCCAATTCTAGAAAACACACTCAAGATTTCATTTAGAATGTCAGGACGAGCTTTAGATTTCCCTACTCTTAAAGTTTCAAGAGCAGCTGCAGAATCAGAACAGATAATGACTTCTCTAAAACTGGCTTCCTCAATCCACCATAGAGCTCATTGAATTGCCATTAATTCAGTCGTGAGAACAGAACTTCCATCAGAAATGCGCCGGCCAATCTTCAACCCAAGCTGCTCCACATACACTCCAAACCCAGCTCTCCCACTAACTGGATCTTTAGATCCATCTGTAAACACAATCAAAGTACTCTCACTGATTGAATTAAGATATTCCACTATTCTTGGAGTCACCTCGCGCTTATCTTTTTCCTGAAGAAAAGCAAGCTCAATAAACAGTTCAGGAAGAACCCAATAGGGCACAGGTAGCCTTATTGTATGCTCTATAATACCCCCTTGTTCCAAACCCAGCTTCCTAGCCCACTGATTTATAACGACAAAAAATGTGTTATATTTGTTACCATCATCAACCTCTTGCAACAAACACCTTGCTGGGAAGGTATCATTACACCCACAAAGTTTAACCCAATAATGTAACCCTAGCTTAATGCGCCTTAACCATAAGGGCATTTCTCCCATTTCAACAATCAGGGCAGGGACTGGGGAAGTCCTGAAGGCTCCACAGCAAAGCCTCAAAGCCTTTGCCTGCAACACATCTAGCCTAGCCAGAACAGTTTTAGACGCAGACCCATACACAAAACACCCATAGTCAAGAGAAGATCTGATCATGGCCTGATAAATTAGCAACATTGTCTCCCTGTTGGCCCCCCACTCACACCCAACCAGACTTCTCATAACATTCAGAACTTTTTCACACTTCAACACAATTTTACCTACATGCACAGCCCAAGGCATACGCTCTTCAAACCAAACACCCAAAAACTTAAAAACCTTTACCTTCTCCAATAGAGACCCATACATATACAGCCCTAACTTAGGTAACTTTCTTTTTAAACCAAATACCATATATTTAGTCTTAGAGGCAGAGATTTTAAAGCCCCATGTGTTCCCCCATTCCTCTACAGACACTAACACTCTTTGAATCTGTTTTAAAACAAACTCTACATTACAACCTCTTTTCCAGATGGCCCCGTCATCTGCAAACAAAGACAGACCAAATCCTCTCTCTAATTTACAAAATATGTCATTTATCATGATATTAAATAAAACTGGACTTATAACACTTCCCTGCGGGGTTCCATTCTCTATTTCTACAGACTCCGATCTGACACTACCAACCATTACTTGTATTGTTCTATTCAATAAAAAATCCTTAATCCAGTTGAACATTCGTCCCCTGATTCCCAAGTCAAAAATTTTAATCATTAATCCCTCCTTCCACAAAGAATCATATGCCTTCTCAATATCAAGGAATACACTCACTACTGTTTCCTTGCTTCTAAATGCCCTTTTAATATCCTGATCCAAAACTGATACAGACTCCATTGTATGGCGTCGCGTCACGTGGTGGCCGCATTAATGACGGAGACGGGACGTCACGTGACCCTCCGTCCATTGATAGGGCGGGAAAGGTACGTGACGTCCATTCATGACGCATTGTGGCGTCACGTGGTCCGCTCTGCGACGCCCCTGGCGGGCGAAACGTCATTCATTGATGGGGCGGGGCGTTATGTCATTCATAGATGGGGCGGGGCGGCACATCTTCCATTGATGGGGTGGGGCGTCACGTCAATCATTGATGGGGTGGGGCGTCACGTGCCTTTCCCGCCCTATCAATGGACGGAGGGTCACGTGACGTCTCGCATCCGTCATTAATGCAGTCACCACGTGACGCGACGCGCCGCCATGTTGTCGATGCGGCCATGACGACGGTCGAGAACGGAGCGCGGGCGGGAAGATGAAGATGAAGATGAAGGTGGAGGTGACGGTGGGCGGTGGGCGGTGGGCGGTGGGCGGTGGGCGGTGGGCCGAAGGGCCTGTTTCCGCTCTGTATCTCTAAACTAAACACTAAACTAAAGAATGAACATTGATGGGGGGGGAGGACTGAATACAGGCGCGAATGGGGATCAGTGCGGGATGGAGAGGAGGGATCCCAGGATAAGGGGGGTGGAGGGGGGCGGACAAGAGAGAGAAGGGAAGGGGCAGAGGAGGTGGGGAGGAAGGAAGGAAGGTCAGCGCTCCTCGGACAACACCGGCATCATCGCCCCGCTGCCTTGGCCGTCCCTGTCCACCGCCAAGTTTCGCAGCTGAAGGGCCTGTTTCCGCGCTGTATCTCTAAACTAAACACTAAACTAAAGTATGAACATTGATTTATCTACCTTCAAGTAACCCTTGCATCGTCTCTCTCTCCGTCCACTCTCCACTGCCAGAGTGAAGCCCAAGGTAAATTGGAGGAACAGCAGATCATATTTCGCTTGGGCAGCTTACAGCCCAGTGGTATGAATGAAGAAGGATCTTGACCCGAAATGACCCCTATTCCTTTTCTTCAGAGATGCTGCGGAACCCGCTGAGTTACTCCAGCTTTTTGTATCTATTCAGCGGTATGAATATTGATTCATTTAACTTCAAGTAAGCATTGCTTCCCCCCTCGCTCCGCCCCACCCCTCCTCGTTCTCCGATTAGTTTCACTGATTAAACCATTTTACTGATTGTTTGCCTCGTTGTCAGCTTCCCCTCCGCTAACAATGAACCTTCCTTGACCATAGTCCCCTTTGGACTGTGTTCTCACATCTTAACATTCCATATCTCTGTCTCCCTTTCCCCTGACTCTCAGTCTGAAGAAGAATCTCGACCCGAAACGTCACCCATTCCTTCCCTCCGGAGATACTGCCTGTCCTGCTGAGTTTTCCAGCATTTGGTGTCTATCTTCGGTTTAAACCAGCATCCGCTGTTCCTTCCTGCACACTACCCCCACCCTAGATAGATAGGAGAGGAATGAATGACGTTTCGGTTCGAGACCTTTCTTCAGACCCTCCAAAGCTGCTGCCTGTCCCGCTGAGTAACTCCAGCGTTTTGTGTTCATTGTTGGCTGAGGGGAAGGTGACAACGAGGTATGCAAACATTAAAATTAATCAGGAGGACAGTAAAACTAGTCGGAGAATAGGATGGAGGACCAATTCCTTCTCTTCAGCGATGCTGCCTGTCCCGCTGAGTTACTCCAGCATTTTGTCTATCTTCGCTGCCAACAATGGACCATGTATGTAGGAAGGAACTGCAGATGCTGGTTTACACTGAAGATAGACACAACATGCTGGAGTAACTCAGTGGGACAGATAGCATCTCTGGAGAAGAAGGATCTAGACCAGAAATGTCACACATTCCTTCTCTCACCTTTCCTTGATCATCGTTACTTTGTTGTATAACTTTCATTCATTTGTTCTATATTTCTCTATCACCATCTATAGATAATTTCCCTTTCCCCTGACTCAGTCTGAAAAAGGGTCTCGATCCGAAACGTCACTTATTGCTTTTCTCCAGAAATGTTGCCTGACTGGCTGAGTTCTCCAGCTTATTGTGTCTATCTTTGGTATAAACCAGCATCTGTAGTTCCTTTTTCCAGAGATGCTGCCTGACCTGCTGAGTTACTCCAGCTTTTTGTGCCTATCTTCTGTTTAAACCAGCATCTGCAGTTCCTTCCTATACCTAACCATTTATTTATTTTATTTTTAACTATCTCCGTTCGCTTCTGCATTTGAAACAAACAAAAAACAGCCAGGTCGTCACCGTAGCTCGCTTGTATATTAAAAAATCACAGTGGCTTGCGTCAGTGCAGTGCGTGGGACGGGATCCCACAGTGTTGGCTGCAGTTCTGCGATGTCAACCGGCTGCAGGCAACGCTTGCGAGCACCATTATTCGGCCACAGATTCCCTATTTGAACCAATGGGTGCAATAATAACACTGGAAATAATACTGCATCAGATTTACTGCTATCAGAGTGCAAGTTTTGGTTCTCCGGAATATGAATAGCTGGAGGGCTAATGGAAATTGAATGTATTTCTTTCTCCTTCTGAAGAAGGGTCTCGACCCGAAACGTCACTTATTCCTCTTCCCCAGAGATGCTGCCTGACCCGCTGAGTTGCACCATTTTTTGTGTCCATCTTCGGTATAAACCAGTATCTGCAGTATCAAGCCGGGCAAAATGACACGGCTTTTAATTTGCCTGGCGGGAGTTTAGGTGGCCATTGGCAACTGGGCAACCGTTAATTTCGAGCCCTGCTGTATGTTTTATCTTTGGTGTGCTAGTTGTAAATGTGCGCAGCATCTGCTAAATGATTTCGTTTTTATGTACCCTGCTACCATATCTTTAATTTAAGTCCACAGTCTAGCATTTCCCTAATGCTGATGCCAGCCTAACTGATCTGCAGTACCTCATTTTCTATCTCCCTCTCTCCAGAAATAGTGAGGCGTCATTTGCTCTCTTCCAATTTATGTGAACCATTCTGCAACCTACGGAATTTTGGAAGATGAACAGTGCGTCTGCCTGAAAGGCTACGGATCAAGTTCTGGAATTTTCCAGCCGGCACGGACACCATCTTCTATGTCACCAACTCTACGATTCCTTGAAACTGGCAAGACGTCTGATTCACACAACAAAGGGGAAACCTGGAGCGCTCTCCCCAAAAGGCTTTTTGGATGCTGTGGGTCAGTTGGTACTTTCACTGCCATGTTAGATACGAATTTTGGTGGGAGGGTTAATGAGGGATTCAGAGCAAATGTGCATAAATTAATCTGAGCAAAGGCCTTCCCTGACTAATATATGAGATTAGAGATTAGAGATTAGAGATTCCTTTATTTGTCATTCAGACCTTTCGGTCTGAACGAAATTTCGTTGCCTGCAGTCATACATATAATAATAAATAACAAAACACACAATAAACACAAATTAACATCCACCACAGTGAGTTCACCAGGCACCTCACTGTGATGGAGGCAAAAGTCTTAAAGTCTCTGTCTCTTCCCGCTTTGTTCTTCCTCTGCGCTGAGGCAATCCAGGCTTCTGACGTTGTGACCCCGCCGGTTGATGGTAAATCAATCCCGCGGCTGAATCCGTGCTCCGTCCGCGACGGGCCGGTTGAAACTCCGCGGCCCGGGGTGGCCGAAGCTGTACAGATGTTGATTTTCTGTACATGTCAGAAAATAGACAAAAATCACTCTATGTTTACCATTTTGTAATGAATGGCATTAAAAAACACATAATGCTGACAAGAAGGAACAATTGTTAAAAGAGACAAAACTAGTTCGAACGTTCCTAGAAATGAACGTATGTATGTACATTGGACTTTTGAATTTAGTATTGGAGCTTTTCTGCATGTATGGGTTTCTTGTCAGTGGGGCATTTGTTACTCTAGGACGGCCTGTGTACTGCTCTGTCATTGTCTAATTGAATGTCAAGAAAAATATTAGAGGCACTGAATTGATTATGCTTTTAGCTTTGAAGAGGGATGTTGTGCAGATCATCTAATTGAGGTATAGAAAAGTATTTATGGCACAGAATATAATTTTATATTCAGGAGGGAGGGACGGAATGCTGAGGCACAACAAATTTGCCATATGCTTGTTTAGTTTCTGTAATGAAGAATGAATTATAATCTGGCAAGCAAAGTCATTAATGGATTGTCTCGCGATTCCCAGGCATACTTTACACATGCCTGGCTATTTCACGTAATAGATCAAAAGTATTGCCTTGATTCTTTTTCACTAAATCAGTATCCCTTGGTTGGAAAACTTAATGCCTGGCAAGAACCGTATGTACCTGACTGATCTATGAACACTCCTTTTAACTTTCTCTAAGCACGACAATCCCACTTTCTTTGGATTTTTCATGTAAGTGAATCCTTTCATCTTGATACCATTCTTGCTGTTTAATGCAGTCGAGCAGACTTGTGCAGAAGAGATTTGTAAAAACGTAGCATACCTTGCTTTTATTCTTTGCTTCTCTGTTCCAAAGGTTCGGTGTTCCTTTTTTAAACTCACTACTCAACCAACTTGTTCTGCAATTGTTAAAAATTGCCTTTGTACATCTGCAGCGGTCTCTGTCCCAACATCCCCCATATAATTGTACCATTTAGTTTACATGGAATTCTAGAGGTGAGAGCTGGGTTACTGTTCCTGCTCCGTTGCTAAGGTAGGACACCGTGCAGTGTAGCATTGATTCCATTGATGAGCTGCTGTGGAATGCTTGGTTTTAGGTACTGGTCATTCCAACCAATGACAGGACTCAGACACAAGTCGGAGACAACTCTAGACTGTCATTGGAACATTGGACATTAAAAACTACTGTAGAATTGCATGTAAACATGGGTGACAAACTGCATTAATATTTCCCATGATTACAAGCATCTGATAATACCACAAAATACTCCTACCCGAAGTATGCAAAACACTTTTGCTTTAATTAAACGAATAATCCCATTACAAATTGCCTTACTTGCAAAGCCTAGATGTTTTTGTGTCACCGTCAGAGTGGTAAATGTGACTTGTATCCTTCCTGAGTAATCGATTTAAAATGCATTTACAAGTTCATAAGTCAATCGAGTATATTTACCCATTCGCCCCATTGAGTTTACTCCGCCATTTAATCATGGCTCATCTATCTTTCCTTCTCGACCCCATTTTCTACTTTCTCCCATAACCTTTGACACCCTTCCTAATCAAGAACATGTCAATCTCTGCTTTAAGTATACAAAATGACATGGCCTCCACAGCCACCTATGGCAATGAATTCCACAGATTCACCACTCTCTGACTGAAGAAATTCATCCTTATCTTTCTATAGGTAAGTCCTTATATTCCGAGGCTGTGCCCTGTGGTCCGAGACCATCTCACTAGTGGAAACATCCTCTCCACATCCACCTTATCCAGGCCTATCATTATTCTGTAAGTTTCAATGAGGTCCTCTCTCGTCTTTCCAAACTCCAGTGAGTACAGGTCTTGAGTGGTCAAACGCTCATACGTTAACCCAAACGTCCCCGGGATCATTCACGTAAACCACCTCTGGATGTCGGCACAGCCAGCCCCCACCTCCGATTTAGGCCCAAAACTGCTCACAATACTCCAAATGCAGTCTGACCAGTGCCTTCTAAAGCCACAGCATTACATCCCTGTTTTTATATTCTAATTCTCTTGAAATAAATGCTTTTAGATCACTTGCCAGGCTTTGTTTTCTCCCCCTCCCCCTCTAGACAAGCCTGTCGGACACCTGCTTCACACTTATGTTCTGCCTCCACAATCAGCAATTCTGAAAAACTGCAACTCTTCCCACCGGTTTTTAAAACCTTTTTTTGTTAAAAAGCAGACTATTACTTCCAGCAAGATGGCTCTTCTCCATCTGGCTTCAGTTTTTGCGGTAGAAATAATCCCAATGATCATCTGCTTCCATTGTATTTGATACTTTGGTTTTGTATATTAACTCCTGAATGTTCCTGATCCTATACCCACCTTTCTCAGCTGTGGTATTTTCCCAATTGTTTATTGGTTCTTACAAATCATTACTCCATGTTATTTGTTTTTAAGAACAAAGTCTTCCCTGGGTGCCACACTTTACATACATACTTGTGCACTAGAGTGAACTTCGAAAGGCATCATTGCTGTGGAGATGGCCTCTTGGCTCCCTTCATCATCTCACTAAAGAGAGAGCACCTGCCTCGTAGTACATGTGATAATGTCCTGTTGACTTCTTGACCGGCAAGTGAGTTATAAAAGCTAGTCCTAGCACAATGGAGGTGTGGGGAAAGAATATCTATCTTGTTTCAGTGGAATGCAAAACAGGTGGGCTGCTTTGAATAATGATCTCAACTATGGGAATGCAGTTGGAGATGCATTAATTGATGCAAATGGATAGAATCCTATCAAGCTCCTGCCTTGCATCTGGTTGAAAACTTTGGGAGATGAGTAGATGGGTTACTACAATCCCTGACCAGCCACAGTAATTGAGTTTGATCTAGTTGAGTTCTGGCCAGTGACGACCCCAGAATGTTGGTGTGACTTGGCAATGCTAATGCGATTGAACATCATCTGTATGCGGTTCTATTCTCCATTTTTGGAGCTGATCTTTGATTCTTCTGTGTATGAATGTTACTTGCCACTGTTTAGTCTACGCTGAATGTCGTCCAGATTCAGCTGAATGCTGGACATGAACTATTTAATTTTCTAAAGATTGTAGAGTGATACAGTGTGGAAACAGGCCCTTCTGCCCAACTTGCTCACACCAGCCAACATGTCCCAGCTACATTAGTCCCACCTGCCTGCGTTTGGTCCATATCCCTCCAAACCAGTCCTATCCATGTACCTGTCTAACTGTTTCTTAAATGTTGGGATAGTCCCGGTCTCAACTACCTCTTCTGGCAGCTCGTTCCATACACCCATCACCCTTTGTGTGATAAAGTTACCCCTGTAGCGGCACCAAACGTGGTGAATAAGGCCAGACGTCAGGCAGGTTCAAACAGTCGTGTATTCAGGTTCTACACGTTAGGTTGGTGCGCTAACTATATTATCATTGCTGCTGTAGCTGAGCGAGGCTGTTCTCTGGGGCTCAGCTACCTGTTGACTGCTAAAGTCTCGAGGTGAGATAACCTTAAGTAGCAGGACACTCCCTCTAGCCCATGACGTCACGTGCCAGCCCTCGTACCTACTGACGAGGGTTCGACCATAAGTGGCCCGTGTATTAGCTGACGCCACAGGACCCCCCCCCCCCCAGAACTGGAGGAAGGAATAGAATGGTCGAAATTCCAGTGAATATAAGCCCAGTCTAAATTCCAGTGAATATAAGCTCATTATCTCCCTCCTTCGGCATTGTATTTCACTCATTTTTTCTCATTATCTGACAGCCTTGTTTCTTTTTTATTTCTAGTGTTTATCGGCCCATCCGCCAATAAAACCTCTTTGCCTGTATCCACCTATAACTTGCCAGGCTTTGTTTCCTCCCAATTTTTTTTCAGATTGATAATAAAAGATTAGGTTATACCATTTTTCATTAAAAAGTTACAAATTAAGACCTGCAGCTTATTTTACCGTCAAGCTGGATAATGAATAGATTGGCATTATTTTTGTAAATGTTCACCTTATTAAGTAAGAAGAGGATTGAGGATATTAATACACATATCATGATTTAACATGGCACTGAAAATTCCTGGTAATATTCTTGTACCATATGTTATGTGCAAGATTGTAAAAAGCCAAAAAGTACTTCCACCTTTCTCTTTCATGCTGTTTTCATGTCATAATCAATAACCTAGAATGAACAGCATTTGACTTTACACTAATGCTACATTTCTAGAATTCAAGTCGCTCATCAAGGCCTATGCCATGAAACTAGGGAGAGCTAGCTCTCTAAGGGGGTAGTGGAACGGAAGGAAATTTTCATTAGGCGAGTAATAATATTGGGTAGACTATTGGGATTGAAGGATGATAAATCCATTGGACCACATGGTCTGCATCCCAGGGTCCTCAGGGAGGTGGCTCTAGAAATAGTGGACGCATTGGTGATCATTTTACATAGATACATAGAAAATAGGTGCAGGAGTAGGCCATTCGGCCCTTCGAGCCTGCACCGCCATTCAATATGATCATGGCTGATCATCCAACTCAGTATCCCGTACCTGCCTTCTCTCCATACCCCCTGATCCCTTTAGCCACAAGGGCCACATCTAACCCTCTTAAATATAGCCAATGAACTGGCCTCAACTACCCTCTGTGGCAGAGAGTTCCAGAGATTCACCACTCTCTGTGTGAAAAAGTTTTTTCTCATCTCGGTCTTAAAGGATTTCCCCCTTATCCTTAAGCTGTGACCCCTTGTCCTGGACTTTTCCAATGTTCTATAGATTCAGGATCAGTTCCTGTGGATTGGAGGATAGCTAATGTCATCCCACTTTTCAAGAAAGGAGCGAGAGAGAAAACGGGGAATTACAGACCAGTTAGCCTGACTTCGATGGTGGGAAAGATGATGGAGTCAATTATTAAAGAGGTAATAATGGGGCATTTGGAGAGCAGTAAAAGGATTAGTCCGTCAACATGGATTTATGAAAGGGAAATCATGCTTGACTAATCTTCTGGAATCTTTTGAGGATGTGACAAGTAAAATGGATGAAGGGGTGCCAGTGGGTGTAGTGTATCTAGACTTTCAGAAAGCCTTTGATAAGGTCCCGCACGGGAGACTGGTGACTAAAATTAGAGCACATGGTATTGGGGGTAGGGTGTTGACATGGATAGAAAATCGGTTGGCAGACCGGAAGCAAAGAGTAGGAGTGAACGGGTCCTTTTCAGAATGGCAGGCAGTGGCGAGTGGAGTGCCGCAAGGCTCGGTGTTGGGGCCACAACTGTTTACCATATATATTAATGATTTGGAAGAAGGAATTAGGAGCAACACTAGCAAGTTTGCAGATGACACAACGTTGGGTGGCAGTGTGAACTGTGAATAGGATGTTAAGAGGTTGCAGGGTGACTTGGACAGGTTCAGTGAGTGGGCAGATGCCTGGCAGATGCAGTATAATATAGATAAATGTGAGGTTATTCATTTTGGCGGCAAAAACAAGGGGGCAGATTATTATCTCAATGGGGTTAGGTTAGGTAAGGGGGATGTGCAGCGAGACCTGGGCGTCCTTGTACACCGGTCATTGAAAGTTGGCTTTGAAGAAGCAGGCAGTGAAGAAAGCTAATGGAATGTTGGCCTTCATAACAAGAGGATTTAAGTATAGGAGTAAAGAGGTTTTTCTGCAGTTGTATAGGGCTTTGGTGAGACAACATCTGGAGTATTGTGTACAGTTTTCGTCTCCTAATTTGAGGAAGGACATCCTTGTGATTGAGGTAGGTTCACGAGATTGATCCCTGGGATGGCGGGACTGTCATATGAGGAAAGATTGAAAAGACTAGGCTTGTATTCACTGGAGTTTAGAAGGATGAGGGGGTATCTTACAGAAACATATAAAATTATAAAAGGACTGGACAAGCTAGATGCAGGAAAAATGTTCCCAATGTTGGTCGAGTCCAGAACCAGGGGCCACAGTCTTAGAATAAAGGGGAGGTCATTTAAGACTGAGTTGAGAAAAAACGTTTTCACCCAGAGAGTTGTGAATTTATGGAATTCCTTGTTTCTATAAGATCCTCCTCACCCTTCTAAACTCCAGTGGATACAAGATGCATGGTTTCATTGTCTTCGCCTATTGAAAGAATTAAACATAGCAGGTATGTGCAATATGAATTAGATAGCTGCTACCTAAAGATGCCAGTAAAATACAAATCAAGTCACATTCTTTCTGAATGGGGAACATGCTTTACATATTAAAACAAGTAAAGCTTACAGTTTGAAGAAAGATGCATGCAGTGATTTGTTCTTACCCAGTGACATAGTTCTCCAGCATTTTTCAGTATAACTTCTTTAAGAGAATGTTTCGGAGCAGACAGGTTTTCACGTTGGTTCCTTGTCGTTTTCTTCAATTTAAAACCTTTCCTTATGTCGTACAGAAGAAATTATTTTTCACACAAAGCTTCCTGTACAGTATTGCCATACCCCTGATCCTCGATTAGCAAGTGTACAGAAATAGTCTGCAGAGCCCGTATGCAAGAGGTGCCATATTTTAGTGCCATTTTAAAAGTCCACGCTCTAGTTCTTATGACACATCCCGACACATCCTAGGCTGTTGTGGGCCTCCGGCCATCTCCTTCCTTGGACGGGGCCCGTTCCTTCTCTCCAGGGATGCTGCCTGCGTGTGCTGCTTTTACTGTGGATCATGCATGGTATTGAAGATGCACTGAGCTGGCATGTCATCATTTTTGGACATACCTGAAGCTGCCCTTCTGCACTCCTCATTGAACCAGTCTTGACCCGCTGGCTTGACTGAAAAGATGAGAAGAATGAGGAATCTGCTAAGTCATGACATTGTAGAATGTGGTGGGTTGCATTTCTGCTGACGCCCCACAGTAATTCTTGGAGAGTTAAGAGTGTTTAATTGTCGTATGTACCAGTAACAGAACGATTAAATTCTTGCAGCTATCAGCTTAACAGGCTTGACTCACATACACAGATAAAACAAGAATAAAAACATGGAATACATTTATAACCATAATACTAGGCAGCCATAATAATGCAAAAGCAGGAGTCCTGCGCTCGGTCTCGCTGATATATAAGAGTCCACACCTGGATGGACTTGCAGAAAATGTGAATGTGCTCATGTATGAATGGCCCCCTTCACTTTCAGAGAGCACATTACAGGTACACCTAGAACAGCAGATACAGTAAATGTGGTTGGAAGTGGTGCAAGTGAACCTCTGCTTCACCTGAAAAAGTTGTTGGGGTCCTTGGATGAAGTAGAGGAGGGAAGTATAGGTTCATCTCCTGCTCAGGTGTTGTATAAGGGGTAAGAGCGTTGTAAAAACAAGCCTGAAGGCTTTGTGTCTCAATGCAAGGAGCATTCGTAATAAGGTGGATGAGTTGAACGTGCAGATAGCAATTAATGATTATGATATAGTTGGGATCACGGAGACATGGCTCCAAGGTGACCAAGGCTGGGAGCTGAACATCCAGGGATATTCAATATTCAGGAGGGATAGAGAGAAAGGAAAAGGAGGTGGGGTGGCGTTGCTGGTTAGAGAGGAGATTAACGCAGTGGAAAGGAAGGACATTAGCTTGGAGGATGTGGAATCGGTATGGGTAGAGCTGCGAAACACTAAGGGGCAGAAAACGCTGGTGGGCGTTGTGTACAGGCCACCTAGCAGTAGTAGTGAAGTTGGGGATGGCATCAAACAGGAAATTAGAAATGCGTGCAACAAAGGCAAAACAGTTATAATGGGTGACTTCAATCTACATATAGATTGGGTGAATCAAATTGGCAGGGGTGCTGAGGAAGAGGATTTCTTGGAATGTATGAGGGATAGTTATCTAAACCAACATGTAGAGGAACCAACGAGAGAGCAGGCTATTCTAGACTGGGTATTGAGTAATGAGGAAGGGTTAGTTAGCAGACTTGTTGTGCGTGCCCCCTTGGGCAAGAGTGATCATAATATGGTTGAGTTCTTCATTAGGATGGAGAGTGACATTGTTAATTCAGAAACAACGGTTCTGAACTTAAAGAAAGGTAACTTTGAGGGTATGAGACGTGAATTGGCCAAGATTGACTGGCAATTAGTTCTAAAAGGGTTGACGGTGGATATGCAATGGAAGGCATTTAAAGACTGCATGGATGAACTACAAAAATTGTTCATCCCAGTTTGGCAAAAGAATAAATCAAGGAAGGTAGTGCATCCGTGGATAACAAGGGAAATCAGGGATAGTATCAAAGCAAAAGATGATGCGTACAAATTAGCCAGAAAAAGCAGCATACCAGAGGACTGGGAGAAATTCAGAGACCAGCAGAGGAGGACAAAGGGCTTAATTAGGAAAGGGAAAATAGATTATGAAAGGAAACTGGCAGGGAACATAAAAACTGACTGCAAAAGTTTTTATAGATATGTGAAGAGAAAGAGATTAGTTAAATCAAATGTAGGTCCCTTGCAGTCAGAAACAGGTGAATTGATCATGGGGAACAAGGATATGGCAGACCAATTGAATAACTACTTTGGTTCCGTCTTCACTAAGGAAGACATAAATAATCTGCCGGAAATAGCAGGGGGCCGCGGGTCAAAGGAGATGGAGGAACTGAGTGAAATCCAGGTTAGTCGGGAAGTGGTGTTGGGTAAATTGAATGGATTAAAGGCCGATAAATCACCAG
>JAXLNO010002245.1:98837-176266 GCA_038087875.1 Malacoraja senta | reverse complement strand
TTTCGTGTGTGTGTGTGTGTGTGTGTGTGTGTGTGTGTGTGTGTGTGTGTGTGTGTCTGTGTGTGTGTGTGTGTCTGTATGTGTGTGTCTGTCTGTCTGTCTGTCTGTGTCTGTCTGTCTGTCTGTCTGTCTGTCTGTCTGTGTCTGTGTCTGTGTCTGTGTCTGTGTCTGTGTCTGTGTCTGCGTGTGCCTGCGTGCGCGCGCGCGTCTGTCTGTCTGTGTCTGTCTGTCTGTCTGTCTGTCTGTCTGTCTGTCTGTCTGTCTGTCTGTCTGTCTGTCTGTCTGTCTGTCTGTCTGTCTGTCTGTCTGTCTGTCTGTGTGCGTGTGCGCGTGCGCGTGCGCGTGCGCGTGCGTGTGTATAAAGATATATATGTAAAAGTAAAACTAACCATATCCCATTTTTATCTCCCCTCTCCTCCTCCCCTCCTCCTTTCTCGTTCCCCCTCTCCGCCCAGCTCGGACGGAGGACGGGCCAAAACACCGCTATAAAAATAACTAGAGCTCGGATCGGAAAAAATGAATTAAATCTAAAACGATTGAAAGAAGAGAGAGAGAACGAAACGCGAAAAGAAAAAGAGATGCAGCCCATCAGGCCCTGGGGATTTATCAGCCTTCAGTCCCATCAGTCTACCCAACACCATTTCCTGCCTAATGTGGATTTCCTTCAGTTCCTCCGTTACCCCAGATCCTCTGGCCACTACTATATCAGGAAGATTGTTTGTTTCCTCCTTAGTGAAGACGGATCCAAAGTACCTGTTCAACTCATCTGCCATTTCCTTGTTCCCCATAATAAATTCACCTGTTTCGGTCTTCAAGGGTCCAACTTTGGTTTTAACTCATTTTTGCCTCATCACATACCTAAAGAAGCTTTTACTATCCTGCTTTATATTCTTGGCTAGGTTACCTTCGTACCTCAACTTTTCTCCCCATATTGTCTTTTTAGTTATCGTCTGTTGAGAGAGAGAGGGGGAGAGGGAGAGAGAGAGGGAGGGGGAGAGAGAGGGAGAGGGAGAGAGAGTGGGAGAGGGAGAGAGTGGGAGAGAGAGAGAGGGGGAGAGGAGAGAGGGAGAGAGTGGGGGTGAGAAAGAGAGAGAGAGGGAGAGAGGAGAGAGAGGGAGTGAGGGAGAGAGAGGGGGAGAGGGAGAGAGAGAGGGAGGGGGAGAGAGAGGGAGAGAGAGTGGGAGAGAGAGAGGGGGAGAGGGAGAGAGAGTGGGAGAGGGAGAGAGTGGGAGAGAGAGAGAGGGGGAGAGGAGAGAGGGAGAGAGGGGGTGAGAAAGAGAGAGAGAGGGAGAGAGGAGAGAGAGGGAGTGAGGGAGATAGAGGGGGAGAGGGAGAGAGAGAGGGAGGGGGAGAGAGAGGGAGAGAGAGTGGGAGAGAGAGAGGGGGAGAGGGAGAGAGAGAGAGTGGGAGAGAGAGAGGGGGAGAGGGGAGAGGGAGAGTGGGGGTGAGAAAGAGAGAGAGAAGGAGAGAGGGAGTGAGGGAGAGGGAGAGAGAGAGAGAGAGGGGGAGAGGGAGAGAGTGGGGGAGAGAAAGGGAGAGAGAAGGAGAGAGAGAGGGAGAGAGAAGGAGAGAGGGAGTGAGGGAGAGAGAGAGAGAGAGGGGGAGAGGGAGAGAGTGGGAGAGAGAGAGAGAGGGGGAGAGGAGAGAGGGAGAGAGTGGGGGTGAGAAAGAGAGAGAGAGGGGGAGAGAAGGAGAGAGGGAGAGAGGGGAGAGGGAGAGAGAGAGGGAGGGGGAGAGAGAGGGAGAGAGAGTGGGAGAGGGAGAGAGTGGGAGAGAGAGAGGGGGAGAGGAGAGAGGGAGAGAGTGGGGGTGAGAAAGAGAGAGAGGGGGAGAGAGTGAGGGAGAGAGGGAGAGAGAGAGAGTGGGAGAGAGAGAGAGGGGGAGAGGGGAGAGGGAGAGTGGGGGTGAGAAAGAGAGAGAGAAGGAGAGAGGGAGTGAGGGAGAGGAGAGAGAGAGAGAGAGGGGGAGAGGGAGAGAAAGGGAGAGAGAAGGAGAGAGAGAGGGAGATAGAGAGAGGGAGAGAAGGAGAGCGAGAGGGTGTGAGATAGAGAGGGAGAGAGAGGCGGAGGCGGAGATCTTGGATCTAGAACACAAAGTCCTGGAGATCCTGATCTAGCTCCAGGTTCCAGAACAGGTCCTCTGACATCACCTGTTGCTAAGGGGAGGTGGGGGACCTCCGATTGGTCGCTGTGTACCCCCATACAGCATCATCTGTTGCCGGGGGGGAAGGGGGCTACTGATTGGCCGAAGGGGAAGCGGACGATCCGATCCGATTGGCTGCCGCACCCCATCGTGACGTCACCTGTTGCCGGGGGGGGAGCCCGGAGCGGAGAGACTGCGCCCGCCCGCCCGCCTCTGGGATGGATGCGCTCAGGGCGCGGATTGATTCATGAGCCGAAGCACTGAGGTGAGCGGATATTTCACCGCGCTCTTCACCTGCTCCCTGAACTTGGACTGGGTCACCGCGTAAATAAATGTGTTGGTGCAGCAGCTGAGATTACTCAGCAAAAACCCGACGTCGCTAAAGATCCATTGAGAATCATTCCGATCATTTCCAATTCCTGTGATCTGATAATAGACGAAGTTTACAACCAGCGTCAGCCACAGGAGGATGAAGCTGGCGGAGATGGTGAAGAGTAAAACCACAGACCTCCTCCTGCTCTCCATCTCCGGGTCACTGCGGTTCTCCCCCTTGCTCTCACCCCTCAGCCCCTTACGGACCCGACTGGCCACTAAAATGTGGCGGACAGTCAGAGCGTTGAGCAGCAGGATTACAGCGAAAGGGAGGAACGGAGTTGAAACCGTGTCGATCCAGTCAAATGCCACCCACCCGGGGTCAGTGTAATAACTGTCCACCCCGGCACAGCCCCACGGGACATTGTCGATGATTGTCCAGTGTTCATGTGTGAAGTAGCGGGGAATGTTTTTCACACAGAACAGAACGCCGGCTGTTGCCAGAACCACAGCCGCAGTTTTCCCGGTGCAATATTTAGTTTTCAGCTTCTGGCAACAAATGGCGACGAAGCGATCAAAGGTGAAAGTGACGGTGAACCAGACAGAACAGTCTGTAGCTGCATACCTCAGTACAGCGTTAACACGGCACACAGGGGTGATGGACAGGAAACTCCAATAAAAGTAATGTAATCGGATCCAAAACAAAATGACCTCGGTGATGAGGGCCAGTAGATCGGCCGCTGCCATGGCCACCAGGTAACGAGTGGTGCAGGTGGAGAGGCCACACTTTCCCGGGACAGGATCACAATCGCCACTAAATTCACTGCGGAAAGACAAGGGAACGGACACTTGGGCATTTACCCAACACGGTCTCCGGGGCTGAACACCGGCTCGACTTTCAGCTCAAGATCAGGAGTGTTGGAGTCGGTGCGCGGCTGCTGCAAGTTTAACAATGTCAGAGCCGGCTCCGACTGTGCCCGACCTGCCTGCCTGCTTCAGGGGAGAAGAGATAAGGTGACGGGCGGGTGGGGTAAAGGGCAGGGGAGGGAACGAGTAGCCACCCACCCATCTACAATAGGCGTAATGGTCCTTTCTATAGTGAACCCTGCTGCTGCTCACAGTCTGTGATGGGGCCGCTTTCACAGACTTAACCGTGAGCGGCCGGCCCCGTTTAACCAGGGCTCTGGGAACTCGGCATCTGATGGGGACGAGGAGGGAGACTTCCAGAGGGAAGGCAGGGACAACTTAGAATCCGGCAGCAGCAGCACCAGAGTGGCTCCGTTAATGGGTTCATTCCACAGTGAGTTCAGTAGACAACAGGTGCAGGAGGAGGCCATTTGGCCCTTCGAGCCAACACCGCCATTCAATATGATCATGGCTGATCATCCCCAATCAGTACCCCGTTCCTGCCTTCTCCCCATATCCCCTGACTCCGCTATTTTTAAGAGCCCTATCTAGCTCTCTTTTGAAAGCATCCAGAGAACCTGCCTCCACCGCCCTCTGAGGCAGAGAATTCCACACTCACCACTCATCACTCTCAAGCTTCCACTGAGGTTATCCCAATGGCTTCTTGATGCAAACTACTTCATCTATTGCATTATCCCCAAACTCTGCCCTTCCAGAACCAGGTTAGCATTCAGCACAGATAAGGGAAATTACTCAGAAAGGACTTTACACAAGAGTAGACAAAAGTGCTGGAGAATCTCAGCGGGTGAGGCAGCATCTATGGAACGAAGGAAACAGGTAGCGTTTCGGGCCAAAACCCTTCTTCAGACTGGAAATAGTTACCTATTTCCTTCGCTCCATAGATCCTGTCTCACCCGCTGAGTTTCTCCAGCACTTTTGTCTACTTTCGATTTTCCAGCATCTGCAGTTCATTCTTAAACACATTACACAAGAGTGCAGCTGATAGGAGCAGAATTAGGCCATTCGGCCCATCATGTCTACTCCACCATTCAATCATGGCCGATCTATCTTTCCCTCTCAACCCCATTCTCTTGCCTTCTCCCCGTAAACCCCGACACCCCCTACTAATCAAGAATCTATCACTCCCCGCCTTAAAACTATCCATTGACTTGGCCTCCACCCCCGTCTGCTGCAATGAATTGCACAGATTCACCACCCTCTGTCTAAAGAAATTCCTCCTCATCTCCTTTCTGAAGGTAAAGGTAAAGCTGGGGGAAGAACGCACTACAATGGCCGCCATATCCAATCATCCCTGATATTCCTCTTTCTCTCCCTCCCCACACAAGGTGCCCTTCACACTTCCCTCCTGAAGCAGAGGCCAATTGTTGCAAATGAGAGTCCACCCCTTCTGGTCCAGACGGTCGACGCAGAAAGCGGAGTAACTCAGCGGGACAGGCAGCATCTGTGGAGAGAAGGAATGGGACTGAAGAAGGGTCTTGATCCGAAACGTCACCCATTCCTTCTCTCCAGAGATGCTGCCCGTCCCGCTGAGTTACTCCAGCACTTTGTGTCTATCTACGATTTAAACCAGCATCTGCAGTTCATTCCCACACACGAAATCCAGCCGGTGCCAGGAATGCAACCTATTATCCCCATGTATGGATGGTGTGGGATATATGTACCAAAGCACAGAGACAGGGGGGGGGGGTAGTTAGTCGGGTTAGTTTAGACATACAGCGGCTAATCTCAGTAGACTCAAGATGGTGCAGGTGAAGTAACAACACACACACACACACGCCGGTAGATCCGCGGCCACTGGTTCAGGAGATCGATCCAATTATTGACCAAAATGCTGTGGGTGGAATCCGACTGTGACAGACAGACTCCACAGTGAGACACAGTGTCCACAGGAGCGGGTGTTCACTCTGATCAATAACTCAGTCACAGTGAACTTCACAACGTGAACCCCTCTCTCCCAGTCACACCGTCCCGGAGAGCTGCCTGCCTGCCTGCCTGTCCCGAGCACTGGGACAACACTGAAGGCAAGAACAACATTCTAGTGGCTCCCGGCCGGCAGCAGTGAGAGAAAAAGGGGCTTAGTTTCAGCTGTCTGAAAATAAGAAATATCACAGCATTAATTCACAAATATTTCACTGAGAGGATTGATATTCTTCACATATTCTTGTACAACGATCATCAGTTGGGAACTTGTAACATGATGAGAATCAGGTCAACACCAGTTAACACACGGATGGAATTATAAAACTTGAATTGTTCTGCTCACTTACCAGGGACACCAATGGCAGCAATGATCACGTACACGATTCTCTCCACAAGCCAATATTCATAAATATGCTGCCCCATTTTCTGTGCCCAGCGACGTGTCCCCGTGAGCTACCGGTAATGTCTCGGAATGAAATGCTGGGACAGAACATTCCTGGTGATTTTATACCATTTTCCGTCTCCATCGGGACAGTGAAGTTTCAACAGAGTTTTAAAAATAGAGATTTTGAAATGATTCACAAACAGATGACATCAGCCGAGTGAAATCCCTGCTGAGACAGGTTGTGATTTATTCAGGGAATTGATTGAGAAACTCCAAAGACTGGGAATTGTGGCGATAGATACTGAGGGATGGAAATTGGGAGAGGCGGCATTGTTCCAGCAAAGGGGATATTGTTTCAAACTCCATCAGATCCAACTCTCCACCTCATGTTGGTTGTCTGATTTCCTTTAATCCGTTTCACTCAGCAAGGCAATGCCAAATTCCAGGGACCCTCTAAGGGCTTCTGGTGCCCAGTTTGAAGGTGGACTGGACTGGGCGACCTTTGTCCACAGGTTGAGGAATTAGTTCAACACATCACCTCGGACTAAAATGCCCTCCCCCCATCCCTCCACTCTGCTTCACCACTCAATATGATCGCGGCTTGACTGACTGTGACCTCAACCCCACACTCCCGCTGACTGACCCCGGGAACCATTCACTCCCTGCTTGCCTGGAATAGATCTGACTATACCATGGGACAATAACATTCTCTGCCTTCCTTCATCACCTCTGAGGGGGAACGACCCAAAGACTCACGACACTCAGAGAACAGAAACATTGCCGCCTCAGAATTGTCCTAAACCTAAATAAAACGGCGAATGATGCAGCACCTCTCCCTCCTCTCTTTCTCTCTCCCTCCATCCTCACTTCTGTCACTCTCTCTGAACTGTTACTCTATTTCCTACGCTCTCTATTCCCCCTCTCTGGGCTGCCCTCTCTCCGTCCACTGATGGAGTGACACACAGTGGGATAGTACTCATGGAGGGGTAACAATGGGGCAGATCTGACGCAGTGACAAACTGTGGTGGTACTGATGGAGGGGACACACTGTGGTGGTACTGATGGAGGGACACACTGTGGTGGTGGTACTGATGGAGGGACACACTGTGGTGGTACTGATGGAGGGGACACACTGTGGTGGTACTGATGGAGGGACACACTGTGGTGGTGGTACTGATGGAGTGACACACTGTGGTGGTGCTGATGGAGGGACACACTGTGGTGGTGGTACTGATGGAGGGGACACACTGTGGTGGTGCTGATGGAGGGACACACTGTGGTGGTGGTACTGATGGAGGGGACACACTGTGGTGGTACTGATGGAGGGACACACTGTGGTGGTACTGATGGAGGGACACACTGTGGTGGTACTGATGGAGGGGACACACTGTGGCGGTGGTACTGATGGAGGGGACACACTGTGGTGGTGGTACTGATGGAGGGACACACTGTGGTGGTACTGATGGAGGGACAAACTGTGGTGGTACTGACGCAGTGACAAACTGTGGTGGTACTGATGGAGGGACACACTGTGGTGGTGGTACTGATGGAGGGGACACACTGTGGTGGTGGTACTGATGGAGGGACACACTGTGGTGGTACTGATGGAGGGGACACACTGTGGTGGTACTGATGGAGGGACACACTGTGGTGGTACTGATGGAGGGACACACTGTGGTGGTACTGATGGAGGGACACACTGTGGTGGTACTGATGGAGGACACACACTGTGGTGGTACTGATGGAGGGGACACACTGTGGTGGTGGTACTGATGGAGGGACACACTGTGGTGGTACTGATGGGGGGACACACTGTGGTGGTGGTACTGATGGAGGATACACTGTGGTGGTGGTACTGATGGAGGGGACACACTGTGGTGGTGGTACTGATGGAGGGACACACTGTGGTGGTGGTACTGATGGAGGGACACACTGTGGTGGTGGTACTGATGGAGGGACACACTGTGGTGGTACTGATGGAGGGACACACTGTGGTGGTGGTACTGATGGAGGGACACACTGTGGTGGTGGTACTGATGGAGGGACACACTGTGGTGGTACTGATGGAGGGACACACTGTGGTGGTGGTACTGATGGAGGGACAAACTGTGGTGGTACTGACGCAGTGACAAACTGTGGTGGTGGTACTGATGGAGGGACACACTGTGGTGGTACTGATGGAGGGACACACTGTGGTGGTGGTACTGATGGAGGGACACACCGTGGTGGTACTGACGCAGTGACCCTCTGTGGTGGGACTGATGGAGGGACACACTGTGGTGGTACTGATGGAGGGACACACTGTGGTGGTACTGATGGAGGGGCACACTGTGGTGGTACTGATGGAGGGACACACTGTGGAGTATTACTGATAGCGTGACACACTGTGGAGTAGTAATCTGGGGCAGTACTTATAGTGACAGATTTTCATATCGTTTCAAGGATTCTTTCCTTTAGTCACTCGGATTGAAGACAGGGGTTCAGGAGTTAATCGAAACGCATTCACGAGCTCTCCCCGAGACATTCAATGCCGTCGAAAGGGAAATCTTCCAAACACAGTCTCTTGATTAATAGTTTCTTTAGTGTAGTAGCAAAAACAGTAAGATATTCATCCAAACTTCTTCTTGTATAACTATACTAGACTAAGTGAGACCCGTTGGATCCCAGCTTCACACAGGAGGGCTGGTCCCACAAAGCAATTTTCCACCTCTCCACCAATTCCAATATTGCTGGCCAGTGGGGTGGGGGGGGGGGTGGTTACTGGAGCACTAACATCGGTTTTGTGTGCCGAATGGATTCTTGGGCTGACAGCTCAGAAACTCAGGCCTGGTGGGCTGGCAGCTCACAAACTCAGGCCTGGTGGGCTGGCAGCTCACAAACTCAGGCCTGGTGGGCTGGCAGCTCAGAAACTGCCAGAAATTCTACTGAAAACAGGTGACAGAGTCTGTGAGAGAGAAGGAGGAGAGGGACAATGTGAGAGAGAAGGAGGAGAGATCAATTTTAGACATTTTCATCTCTTTTTACAGATCACAGCAATGAAGGAGGAACGTCTATCCTTGCGTTGATCGCTGGAGTGCTAGTATGGGTGTTGTGGGCTGAAGGGACTGGTTTCCAGAGGGCTAGTATGGACATTGTGGACTGAATGGATTCTTGGACATGCAGTTCACTAAGTCATGACTGATGAGCTGGCACTTCAGTCAATTACAGCTGGTGTGGTGCCAGTTCACTCAGTTACCCCTCCTTCCTTCACCCCCCAACTCTGCTCCTTGCATTTCCCCTCCCCCCCCACGCATTCAGTCCATCTCTCCTCAACCTCCCCCCCAGGCACTCTTAGTGGCTCTCTGACAGCGCAGCCATTCCTGCCCATTACGTACCCATTGTGATGAAGAACACGCAGACATGGCAAGGTGAAAAAGGATTTATTAAAGTTTAAAATATGAACAAGTCTTAAAACAATGCAAGTCCAAACTCACAGCACTCCAAGCACAGTGCAGGCAGCAAATCCAACCTCATAGCACTCCAAGCACAGTGCAGGCAGCAAGTCCAACCTCACAGCACTCCAAGCACAGTGCAGGCAGCAAGTCCAACCTCACAGCACTCCAAGCAGAGTGCAGGCAGTAAGTCCAACCTCACAGCACTCCAAGCACAGTGCAGGCAGTAAGTCCAACCTCACAGCACTCCAAGCACAGTGCAGGCAGTAAGTCCAACCTCACAGCACTCCAAGCACAGTGCAGGCAGTAAGTCCAACCTCACAGCACTCCAAGCACAGTGCAGGCAGTAAGTCCAACCTCACAGCAAGCAGAGTGCAGGCAGTAAGTCCAACCCCACAGCACTCCAAGCACAGTGCAGGCAGTAAGTCCAACCTCACAGCACTCCAAGCAGAGTGCAGGCAGCAAGTCCAACCTCACAGCACTCCAAGCACTCCAACAGAGACACACACATAGAGACACACACATACACAAACACACACACAGAGCACACACACAGAGACAAACACACAGAAACACACACACAGAGACACACACACACACACACACACAGACACACACAGCGAGGCACACAGGGACACACACACACAGGGACACACACACAGGGACAAACACAGGAACACACACACAAAACACACACACACACACAAACACAAAGACACACACACACACACACACAAACAAACACAGAGACACACACACACACTCACACAAATAAAGACACACAAACACAGACACACACTCACGCACAGCACCAATAATAAAATGCCAAGTAACTTCAGAATGTGGCAACCATACTGAATCCTGTTACTAACGGTTCAGGGCGGTGTCTCCACTTGACCCTTCCGCAATGAGCGCCACCTCTGAACTCACCGGAAATGACGCAATCAGCACCATCTCTCCACTAAGTCACGGAATGAGCGGCAATTTTGCATTAAACACAGTCCTGATCTAATAAAACGTTTATTCACTGTTTTTCCTTCCAAAAACGGTTGCACAGCAAGCCACATTTAAAATGCAAGCCACATTAAAACGCAAGCCACATTTATAAAGCAAATCACATTTTAAAATATAGGCACAGCTTAGCGGCACAGTCAAAGGGCACAGTTGTCAATTAGCGGCACCGTCAAAAGGCACAGTTTTCAATTAGCGGCACCGTCAAAAGGCACAGTTTTCAATTAGCGGCACAGTCAAAAGGCACACTTTTCAATTAGCGGCACAGTCAAGAGGCACACTTTTCAATTAGCGACACCGTCAAAAGGCACTCTTCAATTAGCGGCACAGTCAAAAGGCACACTTTTAAATTAGAGGCACAGTCAAAAGGCACGTAAAAACATTTATTCCTTCCAAACACAGTTCCAAATAAACCACATAAAAGCACATAAAACCACACTCACAGTTTAGGGGACATGTGTTCAGTGATCAGTTTATTCACTGCTCAGACTGAGAGTCGTGAACTCTCCCTCCCCATCTTGCAGCGACTGCGGCAATTCCACACTTCAGGGTTTATAGTCCCTCCCCCTCCCACCGGATGGGGCGTGTCCTCCATGGCATGATTGACAGGAGAGAGAATTTCAACATTATTTAAACATTAATAAGTCTTATATTTTCCATCTATGGCCCTGACAGCTGGAGGGGGACTGAGTAATATGGCCAAAAATCGAAGCCGTGAGTGGAAGTCATTTTTCTAAAACCAATATACAGTGCAAACAGGAAGTGGTCAAGATTTGACTTTGAATCACTTGCCTATGCATTTTCAAAGCAACCGCACTTGCCTTTGCATTTTCAAAGCAACCGCACTTGCCTTTGCATTTTCAATCCAAACGCACTTGCCTTTGCATTTTAAAAGCAACCTCACTTGCCTTTGCATTTTCAAAGCAAACCACCTTTTGTATTTTCAAAGCAAACCACGTTTTGCATTTTCAAAGCAAACCACCTTTTGCATTTTCAAAACAAACCACCCTCTGCATTTTCAAAACAAACCACCTTTTGCATTTTCAAAGCAAACCTTTATGTATGTTCAAAGCAAACCATCTTTTGCATTTTCAAAGCAAACCACCTTTTGCATTTTCAAAGCAAACCACCTTTTGCATTTTCAAAGCAAACCATCTTTTGCATTTTCAAAACAAACCACCTTTTCAAAGCAAACCACCTTTTGCATTTTCAAAGCAAACCACCTTTTAAATTTTCAAAGCAAACCACCTTTTGCATTTTCAAAGCAAACCATCTTTTGCATTTCCAAAACAAACCACCTTCTGCATTTTCAAAACAAACCACCTTCTGCATTTTCAAAACAAACCACCTTTTGAATTTCCAAAGCAAAACATTTTTCGCATTTTCAAAGCAAACCACCTTTTGCATTTTCAAAGCAAACCACCTTTTGCATTTTCAAAGCAAACCATCTTTTGCATTTTCAAAACAAACCACCTTTTCAAAGCAAACCACCTTTTGCATTTTCAAAGCAAACCACCTTTTAAATTTTCAAAGCAAACCACCTTTTGCATTTTCAAAGCAAACCACCTTTTGCATTTTCAAAGCAAACCACCTTTTGCATTTTCAAAGCAAACCACCTTTTGCATTTTCAAAACAAACCACCCTCAGCATTTTCAAAACAAACCACCTTTTGCATTTTCAAAGCAAACCTTTATGTATGTTCAAAGCAAACCATCTTTTGCATTTTCAAAGCAAACCACCTTTTGCATTTTCAAAGCAAACCACCTTTTGCATTTTCAAAGCAAACCATCTTTTGCATTTTCAAAACAAACCACCTTTTCAAAGCAAACCACCTTTTGCATTTTCAAAGCAAACCACCTTTAAAATTTTCAAAGCAAACCACCTTTTGCATTTTCAAAGCAAACCATCTTTTGCATTTTCAAACCAAACCACCTTCTGCATTTTCAAAACAAACCACCTTCTGCATTTTCAAAACAAACCACCTTTTGAATTTCCAAAGCAAAACATTTTTCGCATTTTCAAAGCAAACCACCTTTTGCATTTTCAAAGCAAACCACCTTTTGCATTTTCAAAGCAAACCACCTTTTGCATTTTCAAAACAAACCACCTTTTGCATTTTCAAAACAACCTTTTGCATTTTCAAAGCAAACCACCTTTTCAAAGCAAACCACCTTTTGCATTTTCAAAGCAAACCGCCTTTTGCATTTTCAAAGCAAACCACCTTTTGCATTTTCAAAGCAAACCACCTTTTGCATTTTCAAAACAAACCACCTTTTGTATTTTCAATACAAACCACCTTTTGCATTTTCAAAGAAACCACCTTTTGAATTTCCAAAGCAAAACATTTTTCGCATTTTCAAAGCAAACCACCTTTTGCATTTTCAAAGCAAACCACCTTTTGCATTTTCAAAGCAAACCACCTTTTGCATTTTCAAAACAAACCACCTTTTGCATTTTCAAAACAACCTTTTGCATTTTCAAAGCAAACCACCTTTTCAAAGCAAACCACCTTTTGCATTTTCAAAGCAAACCGCCTTTTGCATTTTCAAAGCAAACCACCTTTTGCATTTTCAAAGCAAACCACCTTTTGCATTTTCAAAACAAACCACCTTTTGTATTTTCAATACAAACCACCTTTTGCATTTTCAAAGAAACCACATTTTGCATTTTCAAAGCAATACTTTTCCCGCATTTTCAAAACAAACCAGCTTTTGCATATTCAAAGCAAACCACCTTTTCCAATTTAAAAGCAAAGCACCGTTTGCATTTTCCAAGCAAACCACATTTTTGCATTTTCAAAGCAAACCCCCTTTAACAATTTCAAAGCAAACTACCTTTTGCACTTTCAAAGCAAACGACCTTTTGCATTTTCAAAGCAACTCACCTTTTGCATTTTCAAAGACCACCACCTTTTGCATTTTCAAAGTAAACCACCTTTTGCATTTTCAATGCAAACCAGCAAACCACCTTTTGCATTTTTAAAACAAACCACTTTTTGCATTTTCAAAGCAAACCACATTTTGCATTTTCAAAGCAAACCACCTTTTGCATTTTCAAACTAAAACACCTTTTGCATTTTCAATGCAAACAGCAAACCACCCTTTGCATTTTCAAAGCAAACCACCTTTTGCATTTTCAAAGCAAACCACGTTTGAATTTTCAGAGCAAACCACCTTTTGCATTTCAATGCAAACCACGTTTTGCATTTTCAAAGCAAACCACTTTGTGCAATTTGAAAGCAAACAACGTTCTGCTTTTTCAATGCAAACCAACTTATGCATTTTCAAAGCAAACCACCTATTCTAAGCAAACCACCTTTTGCATTTTCATGGCAAACCACCTTTTGCATTTTCAAAGCAAATCACCTTTTGCATTTTCAAAGCAAAGCACATTTTGTATTTTCAAAGCAAACCACCTTTTGCATTTTCAAAGCAAACCACCTTTTGCATTTTTAAAGCAAACCACCTTTTGCATTTTCAAAGCAAACCACTTTTAGCAATTTCAAAGCGAACCACCTTTTATATTTTCAAAGCAAACCACCTTTTGCATTTTCAAAGCAAACCACCTTTTCAAAGCGAACCAGCATTTGCATTTTCAAAGCAAACCATCTTTTGCATTTTCAAAGCAAACCTTTTTGCATTTTCAAAGCCAACCATCTTTTGCATTTTCAAAGCAAACCACCTTACGCATTTTCAAAGCAAACAAAGCAAACCACCTTTTGCATTTTCAAAGCAAACCACCTTTTCAAAGCGAACCAGCATTTGCATTTTCAAAGCAAACCATCTTTTGCATTTTCAAAGCAAACCTTTTTGCATTTTCAAAGCCAACCATCTTTTGCATTTTCAAAGCAAACCACCTTACGCATTTTCAAAGCAAACCACCTTTACAAAGCAAACCACATTTTGCATTTTCAAACCAAACCACCTTTTGCATTTTCAAAGCAAACCACCTTTTGCATTTTTAAAGCAAACCACCTTTTGCATTTTCAAAGCAAACCACTTTTAGCAATTTCAAAGCGAACCACCTTTTATATTTTCAAAGCAAACCACCTTTTGCATTTTCAAAGCAAACCACCTTTTCAAAGCGAACCACCATTTGCATTTTCAAAGCAAACCATCTTTTGCATTTTCAAAGCAAACCTTTTTGCATTTTCAAAGCCAACCATCTTTTGCATTTTCAAAGCAAACCACCTTACGCATTTTCAGCACCATCTCTCCACTAAGTCACGGAATGAGCGGCAATTTTGCGGGAATTTAGCATTAAACACAGTCCTGATCTAATAAAACGTTTATTCACTGTTTTTCCTTCCAAAAACGGTTGCACAGCAAGCCACATTTAAAACGCAAGCCACATTAAAACGCAAGCCACATTTATAAAGCAAATCACATTTTAAAATATAGGCACAGCTTAGCGGCACAGTCAAAAGGCACAGTTTTCAATTAGCGGCACCGTCAAAAGGCACACTTTTCAATTAGCGGCACAGTCAAGAGGCACACTTTTCAATTAGCGACACCGTCAAAAGACACTCTTTTCAATTAGCGGCACAGTCAAAAGGCACACTTTTAAATTAGCGGCACATTCAAAAGGCACGTAAAAACATTTATTCCTTCCAAACACAGTTCCAAATAAACCACATAAAAGCACATAAAACCACACTCACAGTTTAGGGGACATGTGTTCAGTGATCAGTTTATTCACTGCTCAGACTGAGAGTCGTGAACTCTCCCTCCCCCATCTTGCAGCGACTGCGGCAATTCCACACTTCCGGGTTTATAGTCCCCCCCCTCGCACCGGATGGGGCGTGTCCTCCATGGCATGATTGACAGGAGAGAGAATTTCAACATTATTTAAACATTTATAAGTCTTATATTTTTCATCTATGGCCCTGACAGCTGGAGGGGGACTGAGTAATATGGCCAAAAATCGAAGCCGTGAGTGGAAGTGATTTTTCTAAAACCAATATACAGTGCAAACAGGAAGTGGTCAAGACTTGACTTTGAATCACTTGCCTATGCATTTTCAAAGCAACCGCACTTGCCTTTGCATTTTCAAAGCAACCGCACTTGCCTTTGCATTTTCAAACCAAACGCACTTGCCCTTACATTTTAAAAGCAACCTCACTTGCCTTCGCATTTTCAAAGCAAATCACCTTTTGCATTTTCATGGCAAACCACCTTTTGCATTTTCAAAGCAAATCACCTTTTGCATTTTCAAAGCAAAGCACATTTTGTATTTTCAAAGCAAACCACCTTTTGCATTTTCAAAGCAAACCACCTTTTGCATTTTCAAAGCAAACCACCTTTTGCATTTTCAAAGCAAACCACTTTTTGCAATTTCAATGCGAACCACCTTTTATATTTTCAAAGCAAACCACCTTATGCATTTTCAAAGCAAACCACCTTTTCAAAGCGAACCACCATTTGCATTTTCAAAACAAACCATCTTTTGCATTTTCAAAGCAAACCTTTTTGCATTTTCAAAGCCAACCATCTTTTGCATTTTCAAAGCTAACCACCTTATGCATTTTCAAAGCAAACCACCTTTTCAAAGCAAACCACATTTTGCATTTTCAAACCAAACCACCTTTTGCATTTTCAAAGCAAACCACCTTTTGCATTTTCAAAGCAAACCACCTTTTGCATTTTCAAAACAAACCACCTTTTGCATTTTCAGCACCATCTCTGCACTAAGTCACGGAATGAGCGGCAATTTTGCGGGAATTTTGCATTAAACACAGTCCTGATCTAATAAAACGTTTAATCACTGTTTTTCCTTCCAAAAACGATTGCACAGCAAGCCAGATTTAAAACGCAAGCCACATTAAAACGCAAGCCACATTTATAAAGCAAATTACATTTTAAAATATAGGCACAGCTTAGCGGCACAGTCAAAAGGCACAGTTTTCAATTAGCGGCACCGTCAAAAGGCACACTTTTCAATTAGCGGCACAGTCAAGAGGCACACTTTTCAATTAGCGACACCGTCAAAAGGCACTCTTTTCAATTAGCGGCACATTCAAAAGGCACGTAAAAACATTTATTCCTTCCAAACACAGTTCCAAATAAACCACATAAAAGCACATAAAACCACACTCACAGTTTAGCGGACATGTGTTCAGTGATCAGTTTATTCACTGCTCAGACTGAGAGTCGTGAACTCTCCCTCCCCATCTTGCAGCGACTGTGGCAAGTCCACACTTCCGGGTTTATAGTCCCCCCCTCCCACCGGATGGGGCGTGTCCTCCATGGCATGATTGACAGGAGAGAGAATTTCAACATTATTTAAACATTTATAAGTCTTATATTTTTCATCTATGGCCCTGACAGCTGGAGGGGGACTGAGTAATATGGCCAAAAATCGAAGCCGTGAGTGGAAGTGATTTTTCGAAAACCAATATACAGTGCAAACAGGAAGTGGTCAAGATTTGACTTTGAATCACTTGCCTATGCATTTTCAAAGCAACCGCACTTGCCTTTGCATTTTCAAAGCAACCGCACTTGCCTTTGCATTCTCAAACCAAACGCACTTGCCTTTACATTTTAAAAGCAACCTCACTTGCCTTTGCATTTTCAAAGCAAATCACCTTTTGCATTTTCATGGCAAACCACCTTTTGCATTTTCAAAGCAAATCACCTTTTGCATTTTCAAAGCAAAGCACATTTTGTATTTTCAAAGCAAACCACCTTTTGCATTTTCAAAGCAAACCACCTTTTGCATTTTCAAAGCAAACCACCTTTTGCATTTTCAAAGCAAACCACTTTTTGCAATTTCAAAGCGAACCACCTTTTATATTTTCAAAGCAAACCACCTTATGCATTTTCAAAGCAAACCACCTTTTCAAAGCGAACCACCATTTGCATTTTCAAAGCAAACCATCTTTTGCATTTTCAAAGCAAACCTTTTTGCATTTTCAAAGCAAACCACCTTTTGCATTTTCAAAGCAAACCACCTTTTGCATTTTCAAAGCAAACCACCTTTTGCATTTTCAAAGCAAACCACCTTATGCATTTTCAAAGCAAACCACCTTTTCAAAGCAAACCACCTTTTGCATTTTCAAAGCAAACCACCTTTTGCATTTTCAAAGCAAACCACCTTTTGCATTTTCAAAGCAAACCACCTTTTGCATTTTCAAAACAAACCACCTTTTGCATTTTCAAAGCAATTTTTTTTCGCATTTTCAAAGCAAACCACCTTTTGCATTTTCAAAGCAAACCACCTTTTGCAATTTCAAAGCAAAGCACCTTTTGCCATTTCAAAGCAAACCACTTATAGCATTTACAAAGCAAACCACCTTTTGCATTTTCAAACCAAACCACTTTTTTGCATTTTCAAATCAAACCACATTTCACATTTTCAAAGCAAACTACCTTTTGCACTTTCAAAGCAAACGACCTTTTGCATTTGCAAAGCAAATCACCTTTTGCATTTTCAAAGCCCACCACCTTTTGCATCTTCAAAGTAAACCACCTTTTGCATTTTCATTGCAAACCAGCAAACCATCTTTTGCATTTTCAAAGCAAACCACTTTTTGCATTTTCAAAGCAAACCACATTTAGCATTTTCAAAGCAAATCACCTTTTGCATTTTCAAAGCAAACCACCTTTTCCATTTTCAAACTAAAACACCTTTTGCATTTTCAATGCAAACAGCAAACCACCTTTTGCATTTTCAAAACAAACGACCTTTTGCATTTTCAAAGCAAACCACCTTTTGCATTTTCAAAGCAAACCACGCTTTGAATTTTCAAAGCAAACCACCTTTTGCATTTCAAAGCAAACCACGTTTTGCATTTTCAAAGCAAACCACTTTTTGCAATTTCAAAGCAAACAACCTTTTGCATCTTCAATGCAAGCCACCTTATGCATTTTCAAAGCAAACCACCTAGTCTAAGCAAACCACCTTTTACATTTTCATGGCAAGCCACCTTTGCATTTTCAAAGCAAATCACCTTTTGCATTTTCAAAGCAAAGCACATTTTGTATTTTCAAAGCAAACCACCTTTTGCATTTTCAAAGCAAACCACCTTTTGCATTTTTAAAGCAAACGACCATTTGCATTTTGGAAACAAACGACCTTTTGCATTTTCAAAACAAACCAGCTTTTGCATTTTCAAAGCAAACCACCTTTTGCATTTTCAAAGCAAACCACCTTTTGCATTTTCAAAACAAACCACCTTTTGTATTTTCAATACAAACCACCTTTTGCATTTTCAAAGAAACAACATTTTGCATTTTCAAAGCAATTTTTTTTCGCATTTTCAAAACAAACCAGCTTTTGCATTTTCAAAGCAAACCACCTTTTGCAATTTCAATGCAACACAGCAAACCACCTTTTGCATTTTCAAAGCAAACCACTTTTTGCATTTTCAAAGCAAACCAGTTTTAGCATTTTCAAAGCAAACCACCTTTTGCATTTTACAAGCAAACCGCATTTGTGCATTTTCAAAGCAAACCCCCTTTAACATTTTCAAAGCAAAGTCCCTTTTGCACTTTCAAAGCAAACGACCTTTTGCATTTTCAAAGCAAACGACCTTTTGCATTTTCAAAGCAAATCACCTTTTGCATTTTCAAAGCCCACCACCTTTTGCATTTTCAAAGCAAACCACTTTTTGCATTTTCAAAGCAAACCACATTTACCATTTTCAAAGCAAATCACCTTTTGCATTTTCAAAGCAAACCACCTTTTGCATTTTCAAATAAAACACCTTTTGCATTTTCAATGCAAACAGCAAACCACCTTTTGCATTTTCAAAGCAAACCACTTTTTGCATTTTCAAAGCAAACCACATTTTGAATTTTCAAAGCAAACCACCTTTTGCATTTCAAAGCAAACCACGTTTTGCATTTTCAAAGCAAACCACTTTGTGCAATTTCAAAGCAAACAACGTTATGCATTTTCAATGCAAACCACCTAATGCATTTTCAAAGCAAACCACCTTTTGCATTTTCATGGCAAACCACCTTTTGCATTTTCAAAGCAAATCACCTTTTGCATTTCCAAAACAAAGCACATTTTGTATTTTCAAAGCAAACCACCTATTGCATTTTCAAAGCAAACCACCTTTTGCATTTTCAAAGCAAACCACCTTTTGCATTTTCAAAGCAAACCACTTTTTGCAATTTCAAAGCGAACCACCTTTTATATTTTCAAAGCAAACCACCTTATGCATTTTCAAAGCAAACCACCTTTTCAAAGCGAGCCACCATTTGCATTTTCAAAGCAAACCATCTTTTGCATTTTCAAAGCAAACCTTTTTGCATTTTCAAAGCTAACCATATTTTGCATTTTCAAAGCAAACCACCTTATGCATTTTCAAAGCAAACCACCTTTTCAAAGCAAACCACCTTTTGCATTTTCAAAGCAAACCACGTTTTGCATTTTCAAAGCAAACCACCTTTTGCATTTTCAAAACAAACCACATTTTGCATTTTCAAAGCAATTTTTTTTCGCATTTTCAAAGCAAACCACCTTTTGCATTTTCAAAGCAAACCACCTTTTGCATTTTCAAAGCAAACCACCTTTTGCATTTTCAAAACAAACCACCTTTTGCATTTTCAAAGCAATTTTTTTTCGCATTTTCAAAGCAAACCACCTTTTGCATTTTCAAAGCAAACCACCTTTTGCAATTTCAAAGCAAAGCACCTTTTGCCATTTCAAAGCAAACCACTTATAGCATTTACAAAGCAAACCACCTTTTGCATTTTCAAACCAAACCACTTTTTTGCATTTTCAAATCAAACCACATTTCACATTTTCAAAGCAAACTACCTTTTGCACTTTCAAAGCAAACGACCTTTTGCATTTGCAAAGCAAATCACCTTTTGCATTTTCAAAGCCCACCACCTTTTGCATCTTCAAAGTAAACCACCTTTTGCATTTTCATTGCAAACCAGCAAACCATCTTTTGCATTTTCAAAGCAAACCACTTTTTGCATTTTCAAAGCAAACCACATTTAGCATTTTCAAAGCAAATCACCTTTTGCATTTTCAAAGCAAACCACCTTTTCCATTTTCAAACTAAAACACCTTTTGCATTTTCAATGCAAACAGCAAACCACCTTTTGCATTTTCAAAACAAACGACCTTTTGCATTTTCAAAGCAAACCACCTTTTGCATTTTCAAAGCAAACCACGCTTTGAATTTTCAAAGCAAACCACCTTTTGCATTTCAAAGCAAACCACGTTTTGCATTTTCAAAGCAAACCACTTTTTGCAATTTCAAAGCAAACAACCTTTTGCATCTTCAATGCAAGCCACCTTATGCATTTTCAAAGCAAACCACCTAGTCTAAGCAAACCACCTTTTACATTTTCATGGCAAGCCACCTTTGCATTTTCAAAGCAAATCACCTTTTGCATTTTCAAAGCAAAGCACATTTTGTATTTTCAAAGCAAACCACCTTTTGCATTTTCAAAGCAAACCACCTTTTGCATTTTTAAAGCAAACGACCATTTGCATTTTGGAAACAAACGACCTTTTGCATTTTCAAAACAAACCAGCTTTTGCATTTTCAAAGCAAACCACCTTTTGCATTTTCAAAGCAAACCACCTTTTGCATTTTCAAAACAAACCACCTTTTGTATTTTCAATACAAACCACCTTTTGCATTTTCAAAGAAACAACATTTTGCATTTTCAAAGCAATTTTTTTTCGCATTTTCAAAACAAACCAGCTTTTGCATTTTCAAAGCAAACCACCTTTTGCAATTTCAATGCAACACAGCAAACCACCTTTTGCATTTTCAAAGCAAACCACTTTTTGCATTTTCAAAGCAAACCAGTTTTAGCATTTTCAAAGCAAACCACCTTTTGCATTTTACAAGCAAACCGCATTTGTGCATTTTCAAAGCAAACCCCCTTTAACATTTTCAAAGCAAAGTCCCTTTTGCACTTTCAAAGCAAACGACCTTTTGCATTTTCAAAGCAAACGACCTTTTGCATTTTCAAAGCAAATCACCTTTTGCATTTTCAAAGCCCACCACCTTTTGCATTTTCAAAGCAAACCACTTTTTGCATTTTCAAAGCAAACCACATTTACCATTTTCAAAGCAAATCACCTTTTGCATTTTCAAAGCAAACCACCTTTTGCATTTTCAAATAAAACACCTTTTGCATTTTCAATGCAAACAGCAAACCACCTTTTGCATTTTCAAAGCAAACCACTTTTTGCATTTTCAAAGCAAACCACATTTTGAATTTTCAAAGCAAACCACCTTTTGCATTTCAAAGCAAACCACGTTTTGCATTTTCAAAGCAAACCACTTTGTGCAATTTCAAAGCAAACAACGTTATGCATTTTCAATGCAAACCACCTAATGCATTTTCAAAGCAAACCACCTTTTGCATTTTCATGGCAAACCACCTTTTGCATTTTCAAAGCAAATCACCTTTTGCATTTCCAAAACAAAGCACATTTTGTATTTTCAAAGCAAACCACCTATTGCATTTTCAAAGCAAACCACCTTTTGCATTTTCAAAGCAAACCACCTTTTGCATTTTCAAAGCAAACCACTTTTTGCAATTTCAAAGCGAACCACCTTTTATATTTTCAAAGCAAACCACCTTATGCATTTTCAAAGCAAACCACCTTTTCAAAGCGAGCCACCATTTGCATTTTCAAAGCAAACCATCTTTTGCATTTTCAAAGCAAACCTTTTTGCATTTTCAAAGCTAACCATATTTTGCATTTTCAAAGCAAACCACCTTATGCATTTTCAAAGCAAACCACCTTTTCAAAGCAAACCACCTTTTGCATTTTCAAAGCAAACCACGTTTTGCATTTTCAAAGCAAACCACCTTTTGCATTTTCAAAACAAACCACATTTTGCATTTTCAAAGCAATTTTTTTTCGCATTTTCAAAGCAAACCACCTTTTGCATTTTCAAAGCAAACCACCTTTTGCAATTTCAAAGCAAAGCACCTTTTGCCTTTTGAAAGCAAACCACTTATAGCATTTACAAAGCAAACCACCTTTTGCATTTTCAAACCAAACCACTTTTTTGCATTTTCAAATCAAACCACATTTCACATTTTCAAAGCAAACTACCTTTTGCACTTTCAAAGCAAACGACCTTTTGCATTTTCAAAGCAAATCACCTTTTGCATTTTCAAAGCCCACCACCTTTTGCATCTTCAAACTAAACCACCTTTTGCATTTTCATTGCAAACCAGCAAACCACCTTTTGCATTTTCAAAGCAAACCAATTTTTGCATTTTCAAAGCAAACCACATTTAGCATTTTCAAAGCAAACCACATTTAGCATTTTCAAAGCAAATCACCTTTTGCATTTTCAAAGCAAACCACCTTTTCCATTTTCAAACTAAAACACCTTTTGCATTTTCAATGCAAACAGCAAACCACCTTTTGCATTTTCAAAGCAAACGACCTTTTGCATTTTCAAAGCAAACCACATTTTGCATTTTCAAAGCAAACCACGCTTTGAATTTTCAAAGCAAACCACCTTTTGCATTTCAAAGCAAACCACGTTTTGATTTTTCAAAGCAAACCACTTTTTGCAATTTCAAAGCAAACAACCTTTTGCATCTTCAATGCAAGCCACCTTATGCATATTCAAAGCAAACCACCTAGTCTAAGCAAACCACCTTTTGCATTTTCATGGCAAACCACCTTTGCATTTTCGAAGCAAATCACCTTTTGCATTTTCAAAGCAAAGCACATTTTGTATTTTCAAAGCAAACCACCTTTTGCATTTTCAAAGCAAACCACCTTTTGCATTTTTAAAGCAAACGACCATTTGCATTTTGGAAACAAACGACCTTTTGCATTTCCAAAGCAAACCACCTTTTGCATTTTCAAAAAAAACCTGCTTTTGCATTTTCAAAGCAAACCACCTTTTGCATTTTCAAAGCAAACCACCTTTTTGCATTTTCAAAGTAAACCACTTTTTGCATTTTCAAAACAAACCACCTTTTGTATTTTAAATACAAACCACCTTTTGCATTTTCAAAGAAACAACATTTTGCATTTTCAAAGCAATTTTTTTTCGCATTTTCAAAACAAACCAGCTTTTGCATTTTCAAAGCAAACCACCTTTTGCAATTTCAATGCAACCCAGCAAACCACCTTTTGCATTTTCAAAGCAAACCACTTTTTGCATTCTCAAAGCAAACCAGTTTTAGCATTTTCAAAGCAAAACACCTTTTGCATTTTCAAGCAAACCGCATTTTTGCATTTTCAAAGCAAACCCCCTTTAACATTTTCAAAGCAAACTACCTTTTGCACTTTCAAAGCAAACGACCTTTTGCATTTTCAAAGCAAACGACCTTTTGCATTTTCAAAGCAAATCACCTTTTGCATTTTCAAAGCCCACCACCTTTTGCATTTTCAAAGCAAACCACTTTTTGCATTTTCAAAGCAAACCACATTTAGCATTTTCAAAGCAAATCACCTTTTGCATTTTCAAAGCAAACCACCTTTTGCATTTTCAAATAAAACACCTTTTGCATTTTCAATGCAAACAGCAAACCACCTTTTGCATTTTCAAAGCAAAGCACTTTTTGCATTTTCAAAGCAAACCACATTTTGAATTTTCAAAGCAAACCACCTTTTGCATTTCAAAGCAAACCACGTTTTGCATTTTCAAAGCAAACCACTTTGTGCAATTTCAAAGCAAACAACGTTATGCATTTTCAATGCAAACCACCTAATGCATTTTCAAAGCTAACCACCTTTTGCATTTTCATGGCAAACCACCTTTTGCATTTTCAAAGCAAATCACCTTTTGCATTTTCAAAGCAAAGCACATTTTGTATTTTCAAAGCAAACCACCTTTTGCATTTTCAAAGCAAACCACCTTTTGCATTTTCAAAGCAAACCACGTTTTGTATTTTCAAAGCAAACCACTTTGTGCAATTTCAAAGCAAACAACGTTATGCATTTTCAATGCAAACCACCTAATGCATTTTCAAAGCAAACCACCTTTTGCATTTTCATGGCAAACCACCTTTTGCATTTTCAAAGCAAACCACCTTTTCAAAGCGAACCACCATTTGCATTTTCAAAGCAAACCATCTTTTGGATTATCAAAGCAAACCTTTTTGCATTTTCAAAGCTAACCATCTTTTGCATTTTCAAAGCAAACCACCTTATGCATTTTCAAAGCACCTTTTGCCTTTTGAAAGCAAACCACTTATAGCATTTACAAAGCAAACCACCTTTTGCATTTTCAAACCAAACCACTTTTTTGCATTTTCAAATCAAACCACATTTCACATTTTCAAAGCAAACTACCTTTTGCATTTTCAAAGCAAACGACCTTTTGCATTTTCAAAGCAAATCACCTTTTGCATTTTCAAAGCCCACCACCTTTTGCATCTTCAAACTAAACCACCTTTTGCATTTTCATTGCAAACCAGCAAACCACCTTTTGCATTTTCAAAGCAAACCAATTTTTGCATTTTCAAAGCAAACCACATTTAGCATTTTCAAAGCAAACCACATTTAGCATTTTCAAAGCAAATCACCTTTTGCATTTTCAAAGCAAACCACCTTTTCCATTTTCAAACTAAAACACCTTTTGCATTTTCAATGCAAACAGCAAACCACCTTTTGCATTTTCAAAGCAAACGACCTTTTGCATTTTCAAAGCAAACCACATTTTGCATTTTCAAAGCAAACCACGCTTTGAATTTTCAAAGCAAACCACCTTTTGCATTTCAAAGCAAACCACGTTTTGATTTTTCAAAGCAAACCACTTTTTGTAATTTCAAAGCAAACAACCTTTTGCATCTTCAATGCAAGCCACCTTATGCATATTCAAAGCAAACCACCTAGTCTAAGCAAACCACCTTTTGCATTTTCATGGCAAACCACCTTTGCATTTTCGAAGCAAATCACCTTTTGCATTTTCAAAGCAAAGCACATTTTGTATTTTCAAAGCAAACCACCTTTTGCATTTTCAAAGCAAACCACCTTTTCAAAGCAAACCACCTTTTGCATTTACAAAGCAAACCACCTTTTGCATTTTCAAAGCAAAGCACATTTTGTATTTTCAAAGCAAACCACCTTATGCATTTTCAAAGCAAACCACCTTTTCAAAGCAAACCACCTTTTGCATTTACAAAGCAAACCACCTTTTGCATTTTCAAAGCAAACCACCTTTTGCATTTTCAAAGCAAACCACCTTTTGCATTTTCAAAACAAACCACCTTTTGCATTTTCAAAGCAATTATTTTTCGAATTTTCAAAGCAAACCACCTTTTGCAATTTCAAAGCAAACCACCTTTTGCAATTTCAAAGCAAAGCACCTTTTGCATTTTCAAAGCAAACCACTTATATCATTTACAAAGCAAACGACCTTTTGCATTTTCAAACCAAACCACTTTTTTGCATTTTCAAATCAAACCACATTTAACATTTTCAAAGCAAACTACCTTTTGCACTTTCAAAGCAAACGACCTTTTGCATTTTCAAAGCAAACCACTTTTTGCATTTTCAAAGCAAACCACATTTAGCATTTTCAAAGCAAATCACCTTTTGCATTTTCAAAGCAAACCACCTTTTCCATTTTCAAACTAAAACACCGTTTGCATTTTCAATGCAAACAGCAAACCACCTTTTGCATTGGCAAAGCAAACGACCTTTTGCATTTTCAAAGCAAACCACCTTTTGCATTTTCAAAGCAAACCACGCTTTGAATTTTCAAAGCAAACCACCTTTTGCATTTCAAAGCAAACCACGTTTTGCATTTTCAAAGCAAACCACTTTTTGCAATTTCAAAGCAAACAACCTTTTGCATCTTCAATGCAAGCCACCTTATGCATTTTCAAAGCAAACCACCCAGTCTAAGCAAACCACCTTTTGCATTTTCATGGCAAACCACCTTTGCATTTTCAAAGCAAATCACCTTTTGAATTTTCAAAGCAAAGCACATTTTGTATTTTCAAAGCAAACCACCTTTTGCATTTTCAAAGCAAACCACCTTTTGCATTTTTAAAGCAAACGACCATTTGCATTTTGGAAACAAACGACCTTTTGCATTTCCAAAGCAAACCACCTTTTGCATTTTCAAAACAAACCACTTTGGGGCATTTTCAAAGCAAACCACGTTTTGTATTTTCAAAGCAAACCACTTTGTGCAATTTCAAAGCAAACAACGTTATGCATTTTCAATGCAAACCACCTAATGCATTTTCAAAGCAAACCACCTTTTGCATTTTCATGGCAAACCACCTTTTGCATTTTCAAAGCAAACCACCTTTTCAAAGCGAACCACCATTTGCATTTTCAAAGCAAACCATCTTTTGGATTATCAAAGCAAACCTTTTTGCATTTTCAAAGCTAACCATCTTTTGCATTTTCAAAGCAAACCACCTTATGCATTTTCAAAGCACCTTTTGCCTTTTGAAAGCAAACCACTTATAGCATTTACAAAGCAAACCACCTTTTGCATTTTCAAACCAAACCACTTTTTTGCATTTTCAAATCAAACCACATTTCACATTTTCAAAGCAAACTACCTTTTGCACTTTCAAAGCAAACGACCTTTTGCATTTTCAAAGCAAATCACCTTTTGCATTTTCAAAGCCCACCACCTTTTGCATCTTCAAACTAAACCACCTTTTGCATTTTCATTGCAAACCAGCAAACCACCTTTTGCATTTTCAAAGCAAACCAATTTTTGCATTTTCAAAGCAAACCACATTTAGCATTTTCAAAGCAAACCACATTTAGCATTTTCAAAGCAAATCACCTTTTGCATTTTCAAAGCAAACCACCTTTTCCATTTTCAAACTAAAACACCTTTTGCATTTTCAATGCAAACAGCAAACCACCTTTTGCATTTTCAAAGCAAACGACCTTTTGCATTTTCAAAGCAAACCACATTTTGCATTTTCAAAGCAAACCACGCTTTGAATTTTCAAAGCAAACCACCTTTTGCATTTCAAAGCAAACCACGTTTTGATTTTTCAAAGCAAACCACTTTTTGTAATTTCAAAGCAAACAACCTTTTGCATCTTCAATGCAAGCCACCTTATGCATATTCAAAGCAAACCACCTAGTCTAAGCAAACCACCTTTTGCATTTTCATGGCAAACCACCTTTGCATTTTCGAAGCAAATCACCTTTTGCATTTTCAAAGCAAAGCACATTTTGTATTTTCAAAGCAAACCACCTTTTGCATTTTCAAAGCAAACCACCTTTTCAAAGCAAACCACCTTTTGCATTTACAAAGCAAACCACCTTTTGCATTTTCAAAGCAAAGCACATTTTGTATTTTCAAAGCAAACCACCTTATGCATTTTCAAAGCAAACCACCTTTTCAAAGCAAACCACCTTTTGCATTTACAAAGCAAACCACCTTTTGCATTTTCAAAGCAAACCACCTTTTGCATTTTCAAAGCAAACCACCTTTTGCATTTTCAAAACAAACCACCTTTTGCATTTTCAAAGCAATTATTTTTCGAATTTTCAAAGCAAACCACCTTTTGCAATTTCAAAGCAAACCACCTTTTGCAATTTCAAAGCAAAGCACCTTTTGCATTTTCAAAGCAAACCACTTATATCATTTACAAAGCAAACGACCTTTTGCATTTTCAAACCAAACCACTTTTTTGCATTTTCAAATCAAACCACATTTAACATTTTCAAAGCAAACTACCTTTTGCACTTTCAAAGCAAACGACCTTTTGCATTTTCAAAGCAAACCACTTTTTGCATTTTCAAAGCAAACCACATTTAGCATTTTCAAAGCAAATCACCTTTTGCATTTTCAAAGCAAACCACCTTTTCCATTTTCAAACTAAAACACCGTTTGCATTTTCAATGCAAACAGCAAACCACCTTTTGCATTGGCAAAGCAAACGACCTTTTGCATTTTCAAAGCAAACCACCTTTTGCATTTTCAAAGCAAACCACGCTTTGAATTTTCAAAGCAAACCACCTTTTGCATTTCAAAGCAAACCACGTTTTGCATTTTCAAAGCAAACCACTTTTTGCAATTTCAAAGCAAACAACCTTTTGCATCTTCAATGCAAGCCACCTTATGCATTTTCAAAGCAAACCACCCAGTCTAAGCAAACCACCTTTTGCATTTTCATGGCAAACCACCTTTGCATTTTCAAAGCAAATCACCTTTTGAATTTTCAAAGCAAAGCACATTTTGTATTTTCAAAGCAAACCACCTTTTGCATTTTCAAAGCAAACCACCTTTTGCATTTTTAAAGCAAACGACCATTTGCATTTTGGAAACAAACGACCTTTTGCATTTCCAAAGCAAACCACCTTTTGCATTTTCAAAACAAACCACTTTGGGGCATTTTATACCAAACCACCTATTGCATTTTCAAAGCAAAACACCTTTTACATTTTCAAAGCAAACCACCATTTGCATTTTCAAAGCAAACCAACATTTCCATTTTAAAACCAAACCACCTTTTGCATTTTAAAACCAAAACACCTTTTGCATTTTAAAAGCAAACCATCTTTTGCATATTAAAAGCAAGCCACCTTTTGCATTTTCAAAGCAAACACCTTTTGTATTTTCAAAGCAAACCACCTTTTGCATTTTCAAAGCAAAACACTTTTTGCTATTTCAAAACAAACCACCTTTTGCATTTTCAAAGCAAACCACCTTTTGCATTTTCAAAGCAAACCACTTTTGGCATTTTTATACCAAACCACATTTTGCATTTTCAATGAAAACCAACATTTGCATTTTCAAAGCAAACCACATTTTGCATTTTCAATGAAAACCAACATTTGCATTTTCAAAGCAAACCACCTTTTGCATTTTTAAAAGCAAACCACCTTTTGCATTTTCAAAGCAAACCACCATTTGCATATTAAAAGCAAGCCACTTTTTGCATTTTCAAATCAAACCACGTTTTGTATTTTCAAAGCAAACCACATTTTGCATTTTCAAAGCAAACCAATTTTTGCAATTTCAAAGTAAACCATCTTTTGCATTTTCAAAGCAAACCACCTTTTCCATTTTCAAGCAAACCATCTACTGCATTATAAAATCAAACCTTTTTGCATTTTCAAAGCAAACCACCTTTTGCATTTTCAAAGCAAACCACCTTTTCCATTTTCAAAGCAAACCACCTTTTGCATCTTCAATGCAAGCCACCTTATGCATATTCAAAGCAAACCACCTAGTCTAAGCAAACCACCTTTTGCATTTTCATGGCAAACCACCTTTGCATTTTCGAAGCAAATCACCTTTTGCATTTTCAAAGCAAAGCACATTTTGTACTTTCAAAGCAAACCACCTTTTGCATTTTCAAAGCAAACCACCTTTTGCATTTTTAAAGCAAACGACCATTTGCATTTCGGAAACAAACGACCTTTTGCATTTCCAAAGCAAACCACCTTTTGCATTTTCAAAAAAACCCAGCTTTTGCATTTTCAAAGCAAACCACCTTTTGCATTTTCAAAGCAAACCACCTTTTGCATTTTCAAAGTAAACCACCTTTTTCATTTTCAAAACAAACCACCTTTTGTATTTTAAATACAAACCACCTTTTGCATTTTCAAAGAAACAACATTTTGCATTTTCAAAGCAATTTTTTTTCGCATTTTCAAAACAAACCAGCTTTTGCATTTTCAAAGCAAACCACCTTTTGCAATTTCAATGCAACCCAGCAAACCACCTTTTGCATTTTCAAAGCAAACCACTTTTTGCATTTTCAAAGCAAACCAGTTTTAGCATTTTCAAAGCAAACCACCTTTTGCATTTTCAAGCAAACCGCATTTTTGCATTTTCAAAGCAAACCCCCTTTAACATTTTCAAAGCAAACTACCTTTTGCATTTGCAAAGCAAACGACCTTTTGCATTTTCAAAGCAAACGACCTTTTGCATTTTCAAAGCAAATCACCTTTTGCATTTTCAAAGCCCACCACCTTTTGCATTTTCAAAGCAAACCACTTTTTGCATTTTCAAAGCAAACCACATTTACCATTTTCAAAGCAAATCAACTTTTGCATTTTCAAAGCAAACCACCTTTTGCATTTTCAAATAAAACACCTTTTGCATTTTCAATGCAAACAGCAAACCACCTTTTGCATTTTCAAAGCAAACCACTTTTTGCATTTTCAAAGCAAACCACATTTTGAATTTTCAAAGCAAACCACCTTTTGCATTTCAAAGCAAACCACGTTTTGCATTTTCAAAGCAAACCACTTTGTGCAATTTCAAAGCAAACAACGTTATGCATTTTCAATGCAAACCACCTAATGCATTTTCAAAGCAAACCACCTTTTGCATTTTCATGGCAAACCACCTTTTGCATTTTCAAAGCAAACCACCTTTTCAAAGCGAACCACCATTTGCATTTTCAAAGCAAACCATCTTTTGGATTTTCAAAGCAAACCTTTTTGCATTTTCAAAGCTAACCATCTTTTGCATTTTCAAAGCAAACCACCTTATGCATTTTGAAAGCAAACCACCTTTTCAAAGCAAACCACCTTTTGCATTTATAAAGCAAACCACCTTTTGCATTTTCAAAGCAAACCTTTTTGCATTTTCAAAGCTAACCATCTTTTGCATTTTCAAAGCAAACCACCTTATGCATTTTCAAAGCAAACCACCTTTTCAAAGCAAACCACCTTTTGCATTTACAAAGCAAACCACCTTTTGCATTTTCAAAGCAAACTACCTTTTGCATTTTCAAAGCAAACCACCTTTTGCATTTTCAAAACAAACCACCTTTTGCATTTTCAAAGCAATTATTTTTCGCATTTTCAAAGCAAACCACCTTTTGCAATTTCAAAGCAAACCACCTTTTGCAATTTCAAAGCAAAGCACCTTTTGCATTTTCAAAGCAAACCACTTATAGCATTTACAAAGCAAACGACCTTTTGCATTTTCCAACCAAACCACTTTTTTGCATTTTCAAATCAAACCACATTTAACATTTTCAAAGCAAGCTACCTTTTGCACTTTCAAAGCAAACGACCTTTTGCATTTTCAAAGCAAACCACTTTTTGCATTTTCAAAGCAAACCACATTTAGCATTTTCAAAGCAAATCACCTTTTGCATTTTCAAAGCAAACCACCTTTTCCATTTTCAAACTAAAACACCTTTTGCATTTTCAATGCAAACAGCAAACCACCTTTTGCATTTTCAAAGCAAACGACCTTTTGCATTTTCAAAGCAAACCACCTTTTGCATTTTCAAAGCAAACCACGCTTTGAATTTTCAAAGCGAACCACCTTTTGCATTTCAAAGCAAACCACGTTTTGCATTTTCAAAGCAAACCACTTTTTGCAATTTCAAAGCAAACAACCGTTTGCATCTTCAATGCAAGCCACCTTATGCATTTTCAAAGCAAACCACCCAGTCTAAGCAAACCACCTTTTGCATTTTCATGGCAAACCACCTTTGCATCTTCAAAGCAAATCACCTTTTGCATTTTCAAAGCAAAGCACATTTTGTATTTTCAAAGCAAAACACCTTTTGCATTTTCAAAGCAAACCACCTTTTGCATTTTTAAAGCAAACGACCATTTGCATTTTGGAAACAAACGACCTTTTGCATTTCCAAAGCAAACCACCTTTTGCATTTTCAAAACAAACCACTTTGGGGCATTTTTATACCAAACCACCTATTGCATTTTCAAAGCAAAACACCTTTTACATTTTCAAAGCAAACCACCATTTGCATTTTCAAAGCAAACCAACATTTCCATTTTAAAACCAAACAACCTTTTGCATTTTAAAACCAAAACACCTTTTGCATTTTAAAAGCAAACCATCTTTTGCATATTAAAAGCAAGCCACCTTTTGCATTTTCAAAGCAAACACCTTTTGTATTTTCAAAGCAAACCACCTTTTGCATTTTCAAAGCAAAACACTTTTTGCTATTTCAAAACAAACCACCTTTTGCATTTTCAAAGCAAACCACCTTTTGCATTTTCAAAGCAAACCACTTTTTGGCATTTTTATACCAAACCACATTTTGCATTTTCAATGAAAACCAACATTTGCATTTTCAAAGCAAACCACCTTTTGCATTTTCAATGAAAACCAACATTTGCATTTTCAAAGCAAACCACCTTTTGCATTTTTAAAAGCAAACCACCTTTTGTATTTTCAAAGCAAACCACCATTTGCATATTAAAAGCAAGCCACTTTTTGCATTTTCAAATCAAACCACGTTTTGTATTTTCAAAGCAAACCACATTTTGCATTTTCAAAGCAAACCAATTTTTTGCAATTTCAAAGTAAACCATCTTTTGCATTTTCAAAGCAAACCACCTTTTCCATTTTCAAGCAAACCATCTACTGCATTATAAAATCAAACCTTTTTGCATTTTCAAAGCAAACCACCTTTTGCATTTTCAAAGCAAACCACCTTTTCCATTTTCAAAGCAAACCATCTACTGCATTTTTAAAGCAAAGCTTTTTGCATTTTCAAAGGAAACCACCTTTTGCATTTTAAATCCACCTTTTGCATTTTCAATCCACCTTTTCCATTTTGAAAGTAAACCATCTACTGCTTTTTTAAAGCAAACCTTTTTGCATTTTCAAAGCATACCATCTTTTGCATTTTCAAAGCAAACCACTTTTTGCTATTTCAAAACAAACCACCCTTTGCATTTTCAAAGCAAACCACCTTTTGCATTTTCAAAGCAAACCACCTTGTGTATTTTCAAAGCAAACCACCTTTTTCATTTTCAATGCAAACCAGCAAACCAACTTTTGCATTTTCATAGCAAACCTTTTGCATTTTCAAAGCAAACGACCTTTTGCATTTTGAAAGAAAACCACATTTTGCATTTTGAAAGCAAACCTCCTTTTGGCATTTTTATAGCAAACCACCTTTTGCCTTTTCATAGCAAACCACCATTTGCATTTTCAAAGCAAACCACTTTTTGCAATTTCAAAGCAAACCCACGTTTGCATTTTCATAGCAAACCACCATTTACCCTTCAAAGCAAACCATTATTTGCATTTTCAAAGCAAACCTTTTGCATTTTCAAAGTAAACCCTTTGCATTTTCAAAGCAAACCTTTAGCATTTTCAAAGCAAACCAGCTTTTTCATATTCAAAGCAAACCACCTTTGGCATTTTCAAAGCAAACCACCTTTTGCATTTTCAAAGCATACCATCTTTTGCATTTTCAAAGCAATCCACCATTTGCATTTCAATTAAAAAGCAGCTTTTGCATTTTCAATGCAAACCAGCAAACCACCTTTTGCATTTTTAAAAGCAAACCACCTTTTGCATTTTCAAAGCAAACCACCATTTGCATATTAAAAGCAAGCCAGTTTTTGCATTTTCAAATCAAACCACGTTTTGTATTTTCAAAGCAAACCACATTTTGCATTTTCAAAGCAAACCACATTTTTGCAATTTCAAAGCAAACCATCTTTTGCATTTTCAAAGCAAACCACCTTTTCCATTTTCAAGCAAACCATCTACTGCATTATAAAATCAAACCTTTTTGCATTTTCAAAGCAAACCACCTTTTGCATTTTCAAAGCAAACCACCTTTTCCATTTTCAAAGCAAACCATCTACTGCATTTTTAAAGCAAACCTTTTTGCATTTTCAAAGGAAACCACCTTTTGCATTTTCAATCCACCTTTTCCATTTTCAAAGTAAATCATCTACTGCTTTTTTACAGCTAACCTTTTGCATTTTCAACCTAACCCTTTGCATTTTCAAAGCAAACCTTTTGCATTTTCAAAGCAAACCACCTTTTGCATTTTCAAAGCATACCATCTTTTCATTTTCAAAGCAAACCACCTTTTGCATTTCCATTAAAAAGCAGCTTTTGCATTTTCTATGCAAACCAGCAAACCACCTTTTGCATTTTCAAAGCAAACCACCTTTTACATTTTCAAAGCAAACCACCTTTGCATTTTCAAAGCAAACCACCTTTTGCATTTTCAAGGTAAACCACCTTTTGCATTTTCAAAACAAACCACCATTTGCATATTAAAAGCAAGCCACCTTTTGCATTTTCAAAGCAAACCACCTTTTGTATTTTCAAAGCAAACCACCTTTTTTGCATTTTCAAAGCAAACCACATTTTTTGCATTTTCAAAGCAAACCACCTTTTGCATTTTCAAAGCAAACAATCTACTGCATTTTTAGCAAACCTTTTTGCATTTTCATAGCAAACCACCTTTTGCATTTTCAAAGCAAACCACCTTTTGCATTTTCAAAGCAAACCTCCTTTTGCATTTTTAAAGCAAACCACCTTTTGCATTTTCAAAGCACACCACCTTTTGCATTTTCAAAGCAAACCACCTTTTGCATTTTCAATGCAAACCAGCAAACCAACTTTTGCATTTTCAAAGCAAATAACTTTTTGCATTATCAAAACAAATGACCTTTTGCATTTTCAAAGAAATCCACATTTTGCATTTTCAAAGCAAACCGCCTTTTGGCATTTTATAGCAAACCACCTTTTGCATTTTCAAAGCAAACCACCATTTGCATTTTCAAAGCAAACCACTTTTTGCAATTTCAAAGCAAACCATCTTTTGCATTTTCAAAGCAAACCACCATTTGCATTTTCAAAGCAAACCACCTTTTGCATTTTCAAAGCAAACCATGTTTTGCATTTTCAAAGCAAAGCACCATTTGCCCTTCAAAGCAAACCACTATTTGCATTTTCAAAGCAAACCTTTTGCATTTTCAGTAAACCCTTGTGCATTTTCAAAGCAAACCACCTTTTGCATTTTCAAAGAAAACCACCTTTTGCATTTTTAAAGCAAACCACATTTTGCATTTTCAAAGCAAACCTTTTGCATTTTCAAACAAAACCTTTTGCATTTCCAAATCAAATCTTTAGCATTTTCAAAGAAAACCAGCTTTTGCATTTTCAAAGTAAACCACATTTTGCATTTTCTAAGCAAAGCACCTTTTGCATTTTCAAAGAAAACCTTTTGTAATTTCAAAGCCATCCTTTTGCATTTCCAATCCAAACTACCTTTTGCTTTTCTAAACCAAACCACCATTTGCATTTTCAAACAAAACTACATTTTTACATTTTGAAAGAAAACCACCTTTTGCATTTTCAAAGCCAGCCACATTTTCCATAAAGCAAACCACCTTTTGCATTTTCAAACCAAACCACCTTTTGCATTTTCAAAGCAAACCCTTTGCATTTTCAAAGCAAACTTTTTGCATTCTCAAGGCAAACCACCTTTTGTATTTTCAAAGCAAACCACATTTTGCATTTTCAAAGCAAAACCACTTTTGCATTTTCAAAGCAAACCTTTTGCATTTTCAAACCAAACCTTTTGCATTTTCAAACCAAACCTTTTGCATTTTCAAACCAAATCTTTTGCATTTCAAAACCGAACCACCTTTTGCATTTTCAAAGCAAATCAATTTTTGCATTTTCAAAGGAAACCACCTTTTGCATTTTAAAAGTAAACCTTTTGCATTTTCAAACCAAACCTTTTGCAATTCCAAACCAGACCACCATTTGCATTTTCAAACCAAACCACCATTTGCGTTTTCAAAGCACACCTTTTGCATTTTCAAAGCAAACCGTTTGCAGTTTCAAACTGAAGTGGGCGCATGTGCGCAGGTGCGGGGCTCTTCTAGAGTGTGCGCATGTGCAAGACTTTTCCGGAGTGTGCGCATGTGCGAGGTATTTCGGGCGGGAAAGGCCTGCGGAATCAGCCATGTTTGCCAGACGTTTCTGGGTTTATGTATTAAAGAAATAAGTTGCTTAAAGCTTAAATAAAGTTAAGTAAATTTTGAGTAGTGAAAAGTTTCATTTGCCTCGCAACAATATAAGCAACTTATCTTAGCAGTCCGACTTGGGATGGAGAAACTATTGAAACCACAACGCTTGGATCTGGATCCCAACTCACCTGCTACTGCAAAGGAATGGAAGCACTGGCTTCGTATATTAAATAACTTCTTTGATGAGTGTGGCAATGATGCACCAGACAGACTCAAGACATTAATAAGCTTCGTCTCTTCTGATGTATATGATTACATAGTGGAATGTACAACTTATGTTTCTGCTATTGATGTACTAAGCAGACTCTTCGTTAAGACACCCAATGTGATATTCGCTCGGCACCTCCTTGGTACTCGGAAACAAAAACCTGGTGAGTCAATTGATGAATTTTCACAAGTACTTCAAAGACTTAGTAAAGACTGTCCATTCAAAGTAGTTACGGCTGATCAATATCGACAGGAACTTATTCGAGACTCTTTTATCAATGGTTTGGCATCACCTTTAATACGACAGAAACTATTAGAAAACAAAACCTTGGCTTTACAGTCAGCTTACAATCAAGCTTATTACACTTGGCTCAGAAACATTGTGATGCATATGACTCATCTAATGTGTATTCTGCTGCAACTACTACAAAAGAATTTCACCCAAGTACTAATATGGAGCAAGCTGAAACAATTTCTACTGATAAAGGAGACCTTGCTGCAGTATATCATTATTCAAAAAGGAAGTGTTACTTTTGCGGGGGTAATATTCATAAGAGAGAGAGATGCCTTGCTCAAGAGGCAACTTGTAATAGTTGTGGCAAGAAGGGACATTTTTCTAGAGTATGCAAGTCCAAAGCAACTACTAAAAGTGTGACTGCTGCCATGTATATGCCTTCTTTATGTGTAATTATAGCTGCATTTCCTCAGAGCTTGTCTCATGCAGCTACAACATTATCCATCAATGGCCATACACTTAATGTACTACTTGATTCTGGCAGTTCAGAACGTTTTATAAGTGAACAAGTTGTGTCTCGACTAAATCTAACTATAATTCCTTCAAATAGAGAAATCTCGATGGCTCTGACAACTCTCAATACTCAAATTATTGGATCTTGTATTGTAGACTTTATTCTGAACAAAACTAGCTATAAATCTGTATGTCTTGGTATTTTGAAAAATTTGTGTAGCGATATAATTCTAGGTCAGGATTTTCAGAAACAGCACAGATCACTTCAAATAATGTCTGAAGGAACTATGCCTGATCTTGTATTGTCAAAGCCACCAGTATTGTGTGTTTTTTCTGCTGCATCTGTTGAATGTCCTTCATTATTCACTAATTTATCCTCCAAGTGCAAGCCAATTGCTACAAAATCAAGACATTTTAGTAAAGATGATAGGAACTTTATCAACACAGAAGTAACTAATCTTTTACAAGAAGGTATCATAGAACCCAGCTCTTCCCCTTGGAGGGCACAAGTTGTCGTGGTTAAGGACCCCTTGGAGAGACATAGAAAGAGACTCTGCATTGATTACTCTATAAACCAGTTCATGGATTTTGATGCATATCCACTACCTCGTATAGAAGAGATTATCAATACATTAGCTAATTATAAGATATTCTCTACTTTTGACTTAAAAAGTGCTGACTACCAAATTCCTTTGAAGGAATCAGAGAAGAAATACACTGCGTTTGAAGCAAATGGGAAATTATATCACCACTGCAGAGTTCCTTTTGGTGTAACTAATGGCGTGGCTGTTTTTCAGAGAGAGATGGACAAACTTGTTGAACAAGAAAACCTTAAAGATACTTTCCCTTATCTTGATAATTTAACTATTGCTGGAAAAGACCAAGCTGAACATGATGAAAATGTACAACGGTGTTTAGATGTTGTACATTCTAAACATCTAACATTAAATGAGGCAAAGTTAATAACATCAGTGTCAACAATTAATATTCTTGGTTATTGGGATGGAAATGATATAATCCAGCCTGATCCAGAAAGACTCTGCCCACTCCAAGAGATCCCTGTTCCAGTCACATTACACTCTCTACGAAGTGTTCTTTGGATGTTTGCATATTATGCTCAATGGATACCAAATTTTGCTGACAAAATTCAACCTTTGATTAGAACAAAATCTTTCCCTCTTGACTCTACAGCAATTGGTGCCTTTACTTCTTTAAAGAAACAATTAGAATCTGCGACATTACACGCCATCGATGAGGATCTCCCCTTTGTTGTTGAATGTGATGCCTCTGATTTAGCAGTATCAGCAACATTAAATCAAGGAGGACGACCAGTGGCTTTCATGTCACGTACTCTCCAAGGTATTGAATTGCACTACCCTCCCGTCGAAAAGGTAGCTACACCAATTATTGAAGCAGTGAGGAAATGGAGTCATTTCCTTGCTCGCCAGCACTTCACTTTGATAACAGATCAGCGTTCAGTAGCTTTTATGCTGGATAATCGGAAACGAATGAAGATTAAAAACAGTAACATTCATGAATGGAGGATTGAATTATCTGCATATAGTTATTCAATTGAGTACCGCCCTGGTAAGGATAATGTTGCTCCAGATACATTAACTCCAGCATTTTGTGCCTCTGTTCATTCTTCTGCACTCACTGATCTTCACAATGGTCTGTGTCATCCTGGAATCACACATTTGTTGCACTATGTTCCTTCCAAAAACGTACCTTTCTCTACAGAAGATGTTGTGAGGAAGGGGTTAATAGGTATAGTTGATTTAGACTAAGAACCCTTTGTATTGTAGAGAGTAGATGAGCTTCAAGGATGAGAAAAAGGAGATAGCGACAGTCCAGGAAGAACTGGGGTAAAGGTCATGAACAACTCTCTAGTGCGCATGGGTAATGAGACAAATGAATATTGCAAACACGCCCATCATGACAAGATGTCTGATTTAAATGTACATGCGATGTATGATGTGGGAGGCACCAGGGGCGGGACCGGTAGATTGTGCACCTCAGTGCTCTGATTTGAAAGGAGCCCGAAGGGGAGGAATAAAGGTGTAACAAATGTAAAATGATATGAATAAAAGAGAGTGGCTTTCCCGACCTCGGTGTGTCTCGACAGGGGAGGCACCCGACTCTGCAGACTTGCTAATAAATAAACTTGTTTCTCTCATTTCTCTAGCATCGTGATTGTGAGCACTCACTTTTTGCACCTCACAAGCCTGGGGGCTCGTCTTGGGATCGCCACTCCGGCCAGCTGGCGGTGGTATACGGGAGAGGGGATGGTGCACCCCGCAGATTCAGCGGCCCTGGACCCCTTGCTTGCCATCAGCGGTTTGAGCGAGTGATATCCCAGACCAGAGATTAGAGAAACAAGTGGGAGTAGTTGGAAATCGCGAGGAGCCAAATCGAGTGATTCTTGTGCACAGGACCCGGGTAAGAAAACGACTATTAAGTACTACTCGGGCGATTAAATAGATCGGGGGAAATTCCGATCGGGAGGATGGGCAATGAAAACGGAAAGCCCAAAAGGGAGGGGAAGGGCGGTAAAGCCGCATTCTGCCTGATAGTCCGTTGGGGCGAATGCTGAGCCTCTGGGGGCAAGGAAATACCCAGGGATTTTATATATGTGATAATTATATTGTATTTGTAGACCACATTGTAAGAGTAAGTAAGTAAGTAAGTAAGTTTTATTAGAATCAAAAATGTCCACTGTAGGTAGGTGTATGTTCCTTTAAATAAATTAGGTCATGGTGAAAGGCGACGAACAGCTGTAAGATAACGATTAACTGTTGGTATCCTCGTAACCTAGAAGGGGAAGTTGTAAAATCAGCTTTTGGTTTTTCTGATGTTCTTTTAGATTTCTAGTCAGTAAAGTTAATTTGGAAAATTGTTACTAGTGCTAGGAATTGGACATTTAAAATAGTGGTGAATATGGATTGAAATAATTGGAAATAAGTTCATTGGTAAACATTCAAGTTTAGAAAGGAAGGAGAGAGAGGCAGTTAGGAGATAACAGAAGTAGAAAAACGACAGGCGTGAAAGTAATAAAGCAGGAGGAGTCAGTGGAAGATTTAAAAAAGAAAGGGGAATGAATTTGCAAGGAGGCTAGAATATTTGAGAAGCAAGAAATTGAGTTTAGAATAAGAAAGAAGGCATACCAGAAAGGATTAAAGTTGGAAGCATTGGGATAAAGTGATGAGACTGCTTTAAAGAGAAAAGAGAAGGACAGACACAGATTATCCCTTGGGGCACCCATAAACTGAGAGGGCTAAAAAAAACACCTCACCCTATATCCCTGATGGGGGAGGAAATGGATTAGGGCTTTGGAGGAGGAGAACGTGGGACGATTATTGACCATGGAAGATTTGAAGGCACTGTTGGTAAAAGTGACAGAACTACTGAAGATGGATGGTATAAACTGATGCGAACAATGTAATAAGCAATGGCATACTGTTTGACACAGTCAGGCAGAGGGTATGGCAGGCCCTCAGACAATGTAATCCAGCAGGCTATCTGGAAAACCAGCTGAAAAGGTGGGGAGTTCATTGATGAACATTATATTATGAACTACTGTGGTGGATGTCATTCTTCTTAAAGTCAAGCAGATTGGAGAAGGTGGTGAGATTGTCATTAATTTCCCACCCCCGATTCAGCGAACAGTTGGTCTCTGCGGTCGAGAAATATCGCAAAGATAGGAAAAAGACTTGCAAACCAGCAGGAGGAGCTGTTGTCAATAAACAATGGACCTGGTTGAAAAGACAAGTGAGTCCTATGACGGAACCAAGCAGGGCCAGAGAATTACATGCCAATAATGAATGTCTTTGGGGAACGTTTCCTCAAAAAGTCCTATCAGGAGTGAAATTAATCTGGATATAAGCCCTAACAGGACTGGGGTCCCCAAGAGAGAAAAGGATTTAAAGGAGGATTTGTTGGTATTGTTCCATAAGTGAAAAGCGATGTAAGAGAGAGAGAGAGAGAGATTTAAAAAAATACTTCAGAATGTAGGACAGAGTATGATAACCTCGGGAAAAGGCAGGATATAGTTCAGACTAGATTAGGTATAAGCCCTGTAGTGTCGTTTATGATGAATAAGGTAATTAAGAGGTTTGGTAGACTTACAGAAATCAGCTTTGACAACGGATTGTTTTCATTTAGGGAGTAGCCAAGTTGGCGATAGAGACCCTTAGAGTAAAATACACATTTGGGTATGTAACACCTGCAGTCACAGGCATGGTGGAAAGAATAAATGGAACATTGAAGGTTAATATAAATAAGATTTGTTTAATTACAAAGTTGAATTGGATCGATGCCCTGCCATTGGCACTGAAGAGATGTTGCATGCAAACTAACCGAGCAGGTGGCACAATGGAGAGGTCCCTACAAGAGACCGAGTTTGGAACAGTTAAATATAGAATTTAAAAAGTATACGAAACAGTTAATTATGATATACAAGTCTATTTATGAACAGGTAAAGTAAAAGCTGTTGGAGGTGGACCAGGAGGAAGGACCCTTTAAACCTGAAGACAAGGTGTATGTATGAGTTTTCTAAACTCCCGACCGATGTTCAGGTAGAAGGTTGATATACCTGGTACCATTTCAATAATTACATGAGGGCCGTCCCGCAGGTACGAATAGATAATAGCCCTGAGGTAAGTGAACAGGAGGACAAAGATGTGAGAAAAGAGTAGAGTTTGAACAAGAACGTTGTTTGACATTAGTGGTGGGCAAAATAATGGAAAGCATACTTAAGACAATATATAAGAATTTAGATAAATAGGGTAGGATTAGGAAGAATTAGCATGGGTTTGTGATTGTGATGTTTGACTAATCTTGAATTTTTTGAAAAAGTTATTAGGGAAATTGATGAGGGTAAAGTGGTGGATGTTGTCTAGATGAACTTCAGTAAGGCCTTTGACAAGGTTCAATAAGGAAATAAGGTTGGTTAAGAAGGGTTAGTAAGGAATAGCAAGATGGATTAAAAAGTGGCTGTATGGGAGATGTCAGAGAGCAATGGTGGATGGATGTTTGTCAGGTTGGAGGTCAGTGACTAGAGGGGTACCTCGGGGATATGTGTTGGGTCCACTGTTGTTTGTCATGTGAATCAATAATCTGGATGTTGGTGTGGTAAAATAGATTAACAAGTATGTAGATGATACTAAGATAGGTGCAGTTGTGAATAATGAAGTAGATTTTAAAAGTGTAGAGAGATTTAGATCATTTGGAAGAGTGGGTTGAAACATGACAGATGGGTTTAATGTTGATAAGTGTGAGATGATACATCTTGGCAGGACAAATCAAAATTGAACCTACATGGTAAATGATTGTGAATTGAGGAATGAAGTTGAACAGAGGGATCTAGGAATAACTGTGCATAGTTCCCTAAAGGTGGAATCTCATGAAGATAGGATGGTAAAGAAAGATTTTGGTGTGTTGGCCTTTATAAATCAGAGCATTATGTATAGAAGTTGGGTTGTAATGTTAAATTGTACAAGGCATTGGTGAGGTCAATTGTGGAGTATGGTGTATAATTTTGGTAGGCATAATTATAGGAAAAAGGTCAACAAAATAGAGAGAGAGTACAGAGGAGATCAATTAGAATGTTGCCTGGGTTTCAGCAACTAAGACACAGAGAAAGGTTGAACAAGTTAGGTCTTTATTATTTAGGAAAGATAGAAGGGGTCCCAACAAATACAAGGGAATGATGTATTCCTAAGGAACTATTTACTGGCAGTATCTCGTTCTATTACAGAATTAAAAACCAAGGGGCTGCTGGCCCAGAGTCCCCATCTCGACTTTCCAATCCATTCTGTGAAAGCGGGGGACTGGGATCTTGTAACATCATGGAAGGAAGAAAAGATGCAACCCCGTTGGACTGGTCCATATTTGGTACTAATGACCACGGAAACAGCAGTGCGGACAAAAGAAAACGGGTGGACATACGCAAGTCGAGTTAAGGGTCCTGTGGAGGCCCCACCAGACAATATCAGCCCGTGGACTGTGCGCAAAGGAGAGGAACCATTGACGTTAATATTTACCAAGAACCCGCGGGGAAAAATGAAGATTTCGTGTTGGTGGGTCGTGTGTTGGGTGGTTACCCAACTCGTGAGTAATATAACATGCATAAAAATCACAATACCACAGAATAGAAGATCCACCACCATCCCATTTGATGTATGTAAAGGAAAATGGTGCTGCGGCTATAGAATGTATGTATGCACCCATCCCTGTAAAGATTGGCACTACCAGTCCTCTTGGGGAGGAGGGGTTTGAGTGCTATACAAGAAATAACCCAAAGGGACAGGACATGGGGATGGTGCTCAACTGCAATCAGACGTATAACATTGGAGAACTCAATGAAGGAAGCCAACGACAAGAGAGAGGGGTGAAAGGTTCATTCGACACACACATATATATAGATGCGATAGGGGTGCCAAGAAGAGGTACCTGATGAATTCAAAGCCAGAAACCAGATAGCTGCGGGCTTTGAGTCCATACTCTTCTGGTGGTCCACAATTAATAAAAATGTGGACTGGATCAACTACCTATACTACAATCAACAACGCTTTATAAAATACACTCGAGATGCGGTTGAAGGATTAGCGGAACAACTGACAGATACCAGCCTAATGGCCTGGCAAAATCGCATGGCCTTAGACATGCTACTGGCTGGAAGGTTCGACCAGCCCCGACGCGAGGTTCGATCGCCCGGCGCGAGGGAGCTGACATCCCTCCGATGCGGGAGCTTGATCGCCTCGACACGGAGGGCCCGAACGCCGCTGGCTACGGGTGTCAAGATCGTTCCGTCAACTGAGGCTCGAGGCCCACGACCGAGGAAGAACAAAGGGAAGGACTTGAACTTTATTTCACCTTCCATCACAGTGAGGAATGTGTAGGAGTCACTGCGGTGAATGTTCATGTTAAAATGTGTTTTTGGGTGATCTGTTACTTTTAATTGTATGACTGAATTGGCCAATAAAATTCCTCGTATGTTGCAAAACATACTTGGCAAATAAAGTGTGGTTCTGATTCTGACTTATTTCTCATACCAGGGTTCATACACTTGGAACAGCTATAAATTCAAGGGCTTTTAAGGTCCAAAAATCCCATTTCCAAGGACCAAAATTTCAGTAAACATTGATGGTTTATCGGAGACGTATATCAATTGCTTGGTATTGGATGATTTGATTCTGTACCAAATAACAGCAAGTAAGAAGGTTGGCTGGTCGCCATGTAAGATTTGATTGAAAATCATGTTTTGCACACCTCTGGTACAAAGAACACAGCAGAAAAATCAACTTTCAACTCAAAGTTCCTTCGAAGTTATGAACCATTTATATAGCTCGAAACATTGCCAAAGGCCCATTGGAATTTGGAGTTGAGACCTTGTTTTCTGTTGTGTTACTTGTGTGATCTAATATACAGGCACTGATTTTCAGGGAAATCTGAGAAGGTGATCAGTCAATCCATTGGCCCATGTTGCACAGAATGACACTAAACTACATAATAATTAATTACACACAATAAAATAAATATAATAATAATAATAAACTTTATTTCAGACTCAAGGTCCAGACAAGGGGCAACATTACATAAAAATGCATTACATATTTAAAAATATCATAAAGTACATATAAAATCTTAGTATATCACTTATAAAAGCATCATAAATTATATATTAAGAAAAAAAAACACAATGCATGAATTAAAATCCAGAATAAAAGAATGATCAATGTCCTACAACGAGACAGCGATGTTACCAGCATTACACCATCTAGGTTTCCTTAGTAGTGTTCTCATGGCATCATTATATGACACCTTTAGTCTCTGCAAACTTGTCTTTCCATAGTTCGACCACAGGTGCGCAGTATAGAGTGGTGTGCAGTATGCTCTAAATAGCGACATCTTAACCACATCTGCACACGCACCAAACTTACGCAAGAGAATATTCACCTGTACATACAGCATGCGTTGTTGCCTATAAATATCCTCATCATCTGTCATTTGTTCTGTAATAAAATGCCCTAGATATTTTATCTTATTACAGACACTAAGTTTATTGTCAGACAATTTAAAATCAGGACATTTTAGACATTTATCCTCTTTGGTTCTACAGATCATAACATCACTCTTACCAGCATTATATTTAATATCATGTTCCATACCATACACAGAACATATAGTAAGGAGCTGCTGTAGACCAGCGCTAGATGGACTAAAGACCACAAGATCATCTGCATACATAATATGGTTCACTAAAATATTACCAATCATGCACCCAGTATTACAGGCTTTCAATTGTTTGGACAGATCGTCATAATAAAGATTAAAAAGGACTGGGGACAAAATCCCCCCTTGTCTAACACCATTGCTAACCCCAAATGGGGCTGAGACCCTATTGCCCCATTTTATTTGCATAGTCTGGTGGGCATACCAGTAGGCCAGAATTCTCACAGTGTATTTAAGCACCCATCTTTGACTCATTTTAACAATCAGATTTGTGCGATTAACATGATCAAAGGCTTTGGAAGCATCAATAAAGCACATAAGGACTGAAGAGGTTTTGCCTCTATATTTGTTTACAATCTCCTTTAGGGCATATATGCATAAGTCAGTGCCATGTTTAGCTTTTAAACCAAACTGATTATCTGTGGAGTTAACAAACTCATTTATTCTATCCAGCAGAACTATTTCTAAAACGTTTGACAATATGCTGGCTAAAGCTATGGGCCTGTAATTATTTAGGCTGCCTACTTTACCAGCTTTGTCCTTAATGACCGGCACTAACAGAACAGACAACATTGAGTCTGGTAACAAGCCATGAATCATAAAGCCAGTAAAACAAATAGCAAGGAGAGGAGCTATCCTCATACTCACATACTTAAGATGTTCAGCAGAAATATGATCCAAGCCTCTTGCTTTGTTGTTGGACACCTTGTTCATGGCATTATACACCTCTGAGAGGGGGCGCTGTCCTATACGGCTGCCAGTCCTGCAGCTGTCCGTTTCTTTCACTTCTTTTTATTATTTTTAGTACGTAAAAGTGTTGTTTGGGGGTCTAATTATTTTATGTGTGGGGTGGGGTGGGGAAACTGCATTTTCTAGTCCCTACCTGGTCGGGGAGGCTGCCTTCCTCCGAGTAGCACCTTCGACCAGCCCTCGAGGCCTACCAGCGGGGCCTGGAGCGGCGTTTCCTGAGGGGACCTGGCCAGAACCTCGGGTTCGGCGGCGGCACAGCGCTGGAGCGCTATCGCGGAGTGGGCGATGCCTTGCCTGGGTCGCCGCGCTGGAACTACGGTATGCTGGGATCTGCCGATTGAACATCGTGGTGCTGCAGGTCTGTGGAGTGGACAGCCGTGGGCAGCGGCGCTGACTTTGAACGTCGGGAGCCTAGGATCTCTCGCCGAGATCACCAGTGGTGGAGCTCCGTCCAGCGCGGCCTGTTGGCTTTGGAAGCTGTGGTCTCCAGTAAGGAGGAGGCCGTTCCAGGCATCCCAAGCCGATGACAGGAATCTCCCGACGCCGGAGCACCATCACCCGGCGAGAGGGCCTGAAACATCGGGCCTCCGTAGCGGCGACTGTGGAGACCTCAATAGGCCCGACTATGGGTGGACAAGAGGATGGGGACTGGACTTTGTGCCTTCCCTCACAGTGGGAACCGTTGTGGGGGGGATGTTTTTATGTTTTAATGTTAAACTTCTTCTTTAATGCTATGTTGTACTTTTATTAGTGTGCTGCAAGGACATCTGAATTTCCCATTGAAAATGGGATTAATAACGTATTTATTATTATCATTATTATTATGTGACATAATCACCATTGAGTCACTACTCTCAATATTGTCCACCCTATACAAGTCACCTTGGACACAGTTGAATAAAGTACTATAATGTTGTTGCCATAACTCCGCAATATTAGCTGTTCCAGAGATTCCATCTACAGTGCATGGTAGAGATGTTTTGCAACTGTTAAGAGCTCTCACTTCTTTCCAAAAATCTGTAGCCTTGTTACTTAGCAGCTTCTTAGCCATGGAATCAGCCCTCATAGCCAAACGTGGGCAGCAGGTGGGACTAGTGTAGAATGGGCATGTAGGTCAGTGTGGCACGTTGGGCCGAAGGGCCTGTTTCCACGCTGTGTCACTGTGTCTCTCTGTCTCTCTCTCTGTCGCTCTGTCTGTCTCTCTGTCCCTGTCTCTCTGTGTCTCTCTCTCTCTCTGTCTCTCTCTGCCTCTCTCTCTCTCTGTCTCTCTCTCTCTCTGTCTCTCTCTCTCTGTCTCTTTCTGTCTCTCTCTCACTGTCTCTGTCTCTCTCTGTCTCTCTCTCTCTCTCTGTCTCTCTCTGTCTCTCTCGCTCTCTCTCTCTCTCTCTCTCTCTCTCTATCTGTGTCTCTCTCTGTCTCTCTCTGTCTCTCTCTCTGTCTCTCTCTGTTTGCTAGAGGGGATTTGGATCCGATTCAGACAATGCCAACTGCGGGCTGGCAGGGGGGAATGGACCGAAGGGCCTGTTTTGGCCGCTCCGGACTTCCCACATCCACGCCATTGTCCTGCAAGGTCGGCTTGGTGAGTTTGGAATGGGTTTGGGGCAAATGGTTTGGAAATGAGACAGAAATCGGCCTGAAGGGCTGTATTAAGGGTGACTATAGGGTGAATTATAAAATGCTGGGATCGGCCTACAAGCGCCTATGCATGCTCCCCCTGCTGCATTAAATGGAATGCATGCATCATTGGCTGGATTGCTGCCCCCCCCGCTGCATGGCAGCGCTTTCATCCTCACCTGCTCTTCACAGCTGGATTCCCGCACCATTTCCGGTTGAGTGGCGAACCCCTCCTCCACCACACCCACCACCCCCCCACCACACATCGCCTCGTCCCCATTCCACCCACCTGCCTTCCTCCGGCCCCAACCCCCATCCCTGCCGGGTGTTCACCATCCCCCCCGACCTCCCCCTCTCTGACATCGAAAGGTCTGTCCTCAGCAGAGGTCTTACCTCTGTCCCCCTCCGTCCCCATCTCAATGAGTTCCGTGCCCTCCATGACTTGGAACGCTTCTACCGTCGCCTCCGCCTCACAGCTCACTTCCATGGGAAGGAGTCCTCGCTCCCCACTGATGACCCCTTTTCCCGTCTCCAACGCACCCCATCCTCATGGAACCCCCCTCGTAGCCTTCCGGCTTTAGAACTCTTTATTAAAAACTGCCGCCGTGACATCAACGCCTCAACTTCTCCACTCCCCTTTCTCACTCCAATCTCTCCCCCCCTGAACGCACTGCCATCGACTCACTCCGCAACAACCTAGATTGGGTTATCAAACCCGCCGACAAGGGAGGTGCCGTGGTAGTCTGGCGCGTCGATCTCTACAAAGCTGAGGCCACGCGCCAACTCTCGGACACCTCCTCCTACTTACCCCTGGACCATGACCCCACTGACGAGCACCAGGCCACCATCTCCAGCACCATCACCGACTTCATCCACTCCCACGCCCTGCCCGAACGAGCCTCCAACCTCATCGTTCCCCAGCCCCGCACAGCCCGCTTTTACCTTCTCCCCAAAATCCACAAACCTGACTGTCCCGGTAGACCCATTGTCTCTGCCTGTTCTTGCCCCACCGAACTCATCTCCACCTACCTCGACTCCATCCTATCCCCCTTGGTTAAATCCTCCCTACCTATGTTCAAGACACCTCAGACACTCTCCGTCATCTCCGCGCATTCCACTCTCTAGGCCCTCACCCCCTCATCTTCACCATGGACGTCCAGTCACTGTACACCTCCATCCCCCACCAGGATGGTCTCGAAGCCCTCCGTTTTTTCCTCGACCGTAGAAGCAATCTATACCCGGCCACTGACACCCTCCTCCGCCTAGCGGAGCTGGTACTTACACTTAATAACTTTTCATTGACTCCTCCCATTTCCTCCAAATACACGCATGGGCCCCAGCTACGCCTGCCTCTTTGTCGGGTACGTAGAACAATCCTTTTTCAATGCGTACCAGGGCCCCATCCCCGACCTCTACCTCCGCTACATCGATGATTGTTTTGGTGCCACATCCTGCACCCACACACAACTGACTGACTTCATCCGCTTCACCACCAACTTCCATCCGGCACTCAAATACACACCCTGGACCATTTCCGACACTTCCCTACCATTCCTTGACCTCACAATCTCCATCGCAGGTGATAGACTCCTTACCGACATCCACTACAAACCTACCGACTCCCATGGCTATCTGGACTACACTTCTTCCCACCCTGCTTCCTGTAAGGACTCCATCCCCCACTCCCAATTCCTCCGTCTACGCCGCATCTGCTCCCAGGATGAGGCGTTCCACACCAGGGCATCTGAAATGTCCTCATTTTTCAGGGAACGGGGGTTCCCCCCCTCCACCATAGATGAGGCTCGCACCAGGGTCTCTGCCATACCCCGCAACACTGCTCTCTCTCCCATCCCCCCACTCACAACAAAGGCAGAGTCCCCCTAGTCCTCACCTTTCACCCCACCAGCCGTCACATACAAGTGATCCTCCGTCAGTTTCGCCACCTCCAACGTGACCCCACCACTCGCCACATCTTCCCACCTCCCCCCATGTCTGCCTTCCGCAAAGACCGCTCCCTCCGTAACTCCCTTGTCAATTCTTCCCTTCCCTCCATACCACCCCCTCCCCAGGTACTTTCCTTGCAACCGCAAGAGATGCAACACTTGTCCCTTCACCTCCCCCCCTCGACTCCATTCAAGGACCCAAGCAGTCGTTCCAGGTGCGACAGAGGTTCACCTGCATCTCCTCCAACCACATCTATTGCATCCGCTGCTCTAGATGCCAGCTGATCTACATCGGTGAGACCAACCGGAGGCTTGGCGATCGTTTCGCCCAACACCTCCGGTCGGTCCGCAATAACCAACCTGACCTCCCGGTGGCTCAGCTCTTCAACTCCCCCTCCCATTCCGTATCTGACCTCTCTGTCCTGGGTCTCCTCCATGGCCACAGCGAGCAACACCGTAAATTGGAGGAAATGCACCTCATATTCCGCTTGGGCAGTCTATATCCTGGGGGCTTGAACATTGAATTCTCCCAATTCTGCTAGCCCTTGCTGTCCCCTCCCCTTCATCAGCCCTTTGGTTGTCTCATCCCCTCCCCCAGCCCTCTGGTTGTCCCCTCCCCCTCGCCCAGCCCTCTGGTTGTCCCCTCCCCTCCCCAGCCCTTGCTGTCCCCTCCCCTCCCCCAGCCTCTGGTTGTCCCCTCCCCTCCCCCAGCCCTTGCTGTCCCCTCCCCTCCCCCAGCCCTCTGGTTGTCTCCTCCCCTCCCCCAGCCCTCTGGTTGTCCCTCCCCTCCACCAGCCCTCTGGTTGTCCCCTCCCCTCCCCTTCATCAGCCCTTTGGTTGTCTCCTCCCTCCCCCAGGCCTTGCTGTCCCCTCCCCTCCCCCAGCCTCCTGGTTGTCCCCTCCCCTCCCCCAGCCCTTGCTGTCCCTCCCCTTCATCAGCCTCTGGTTGTCCCTCCCCTCCCCCAGCCCTCTGGTTGTCCCCTCCCCTCCCCCAGCCCTCTGGTTGTCCCCTCCCCTCCCACAGCCCTCTGGCTGTCCCCTCCCCTTCATCAGCCCTCTGGTTGTCCCCTCCCCTCCCCCAGCCCTTGCTGTCCCCTCCCCTCCCCCAGCCCTTGCTGTCCCCTCCCATCCCCAGCCCTCTGGTTGTCCCCTCCCCCAGCCCTTGCTGTCCCCTCCCCTCCCCCAGCCCTCTGGCTGTCCCCTCCCCTCCCCCAGCCCTCTGGCTGTCCCCTCCCCCTCATCAGCCCTCTGGTTGTCCCCTCCCCTCCCCCAGCCCTCTGGTTGTCCCCTCCCCTCCCCCAGCCCTCTGGTTGTCCCCTCCCCTCCCCTCCCCTTCATCAGCCCTCTGGTTGTCCCCTCCCCTCCCCAGCCCTCTGGTTGTCCCCTCCCCTCCCCTCCCCCAGCCCTCTGGCTGTCCCCTCCCCTCCCCCAGCCCTCTGGTTGTCCCCTCCCCTCCCCCAGCCCTCTGGTTGTCCCCTCCCCTCCCCCAGCCCTCTGGTTGTCCCCTCCCCTCCCCCAGCCCTCTGGCTGTCCCCTCCCCTTCATCAGCCCTCTGGTTGTCCCCTCCCCTCCCCAGCCCTTGCTGTCCCCTCCCCTCCCCCAGCCCTTGCTGTCCCCCTCCCATCCCCCAGCCCTCTGGTTGTCCCCTCCCCTCCCCGAGCCCTTGCTGTCCCCTCCCCCCCCCAGCCCTCTGGCTGTCCCCTCCCCTCCCCCAGCCCTCTGGCTGTCCCCTCCCCTTCATCAGCCCTCTGGTTGTCCCCTCCCCTCCCCCAGCCCTCTGGTTGTCCCCTCCCCTCCCCCAGCCCTCTGGTTGTCCCCTCCCCTCCCCTTCATCAGCCCTCTGGTTGTCCCCCTCCCCTCCCCAGCCCTCTGGTTGTCCCCTCCCCTCCCCTCCCCTCCCCCAGCCCTCTGGCTGTCCCCTCCCCTCCCCCAGCCCTCTGGTTGTCCCCTCCCCTCCCCCAGCCCTCTGGTTGTCCCCTCCCCTCCCCCAGCCCTCTGGTTGTCCCCTCCCCTCCCCCAGCCCTCTGGTTGTCCCCTCCCCTCCCCCAGCCCTCTGGTTGTCCCCTCCCCTCCCCCAGCCCTCTGGTTGTCCCCTCCCCTCCCCCAGCCCTCTGGTTCTCCCCTCCCCTCCCCCAGCCCTCTGGCTGTCCCCTCCCCTCCCCAGCCCTCTGGTTGTCCCCTCCCCTCCCCCAGCCCTCTGGTTGTCCCCTCCCCTCCCCCAGCCCTCTGGTTGTCCCCTCCCCTCCCCCAGCCCTCTGATTGTCCCCCTCCCCTCCCCCAGCCCTCTGGTTGTCCCCTCCCCTAGCCCTCTGGTTGTCCCCTCCCCTCCCCTCCCCTCCCCCAGCCCTCTGGCTGTCCCCTCCCCTCCCCCAGCCCTCTGGCTGTCCCCTCCCCTCCCCCAGCCCTCTGGTTGTCCCCTCCCCCAGCCCTCTGGCTGTCCCCTCCCCTCCCCCAGCCCTCTGGTTGTCCCCTCCCCTCCCCTCCCCTCCCCTCCCCTCCCCCAGCCCTCTGGTTGTCCCCTCCCCTCCCCCAGCCCTCTGGTTGTCCCCTCCCCTCCCCTCCCCTCCCCTCCCCTCCCCCAGCCCTCTGGTTGTCCCCTCCCCCCCCCCCAGCCCTCTGGTTGTCTCCACCCCTCCCCCAGCCCTCTGGTTGTCCCCTCCCCTCCCCCAGCCCTCTGGTTGTCCCCTCCCCCCCCCAGCCCTCTGGTTGTCTCCTCCCTCCCCCAGCCCTCTGGTTGTCCCCTCCCCTCCCCCAGCCCTCTGGTTGTCCCCCCTCCCCTCCCCTCCCCCCAGCCCTCTGGTTGTCCCCTCCCCTCCCCCAGCCCTCTGGTTGTCTCCTCCCCTCCCCTCCCCCAGCCCTCTGGTTGTCCCCTCCCCTCCCCCAGCCCTCTGGTTGTCTCCTCCCCTCCCCTCCCCCAGCCCTCTGGTTGTCCCCTCCCCTCCCCAGCCCTCTGGTTGTCTCCTCCCCTCCCCTCCCCCAGCCCTCTGGTTGTCCCCTCCCCTCCCCTCCCCTCCCCCCCCCCCCCCAGCCCTCTGGTTCTCCCCTCCCCTCCCCCACCCTCTGGTTGTCCCCTCCCCTCCCCTCCCCTCCCCTCCCCCAGCCCTCTGGTTGTCCCCTCCCCCTCCCCAGCCCTCTGGTTGTCTCCTCCCCTCCCCTCCCCCAGCCCTCTGGTTGTCCCCTCCCCTCCCCCAGCCCTCTGGTTGTCCCCTCCCCTCCCCCCAGCCCTCTGGTTGTCCCTCCCCTCCCCCTCCCCCCCCAGCCCTCTGGTTGTCCCCTCCCCTCCCCCAGCCCTCTGGTTGTCCCCTCCCCTCCCCTCCCCAGCCCTCTGGTTGTCCCTCCCCTCCCCTCCCCTCCCCTCCCCCAGCCCTCTGGTTGTCCCCTCCCCTCCCCTCCCCCAGCCCTCTGGTTGTCCCCTCCCCTCCCCTCCCCTCCCCTCCCCCAGCCCTCTGGTTGTCCCATCCCCTCCCCTCCCCAGCCCTCTGGTTGTCCCTCCCCTCCCCTCCCCCAGCCCTCTGGTTGTCCCCTCCCCTCCCCTCCCCTCCCCTCCCCCTCCCCCAGCCCTCTGGTTGTCCCCTCCCCCTCCCCCAGCCCTCTGGTTGTCCCCTCCCCTCCCCTCCCCTCCCCTCCCCTCCCCCAGCCCTCTGGTTGTCCCCTCCCCCCCCCCCAGCCCTCTGGTTGTCTCCACCCCTCCCCCAGCCCTCTGGTTGTCCCCTCCCCTCCCCCCAGCCCTCTGGTTGTCCCCTCCCCCCCCCCAGCCCTCTGGTTGTCTCCTCCCCTCCCCCAGCCCTCTGGTTGTCCCCTCCCCTCCCCCAGCCCTCTGGTTGTCCCTCCCCTCCCCTCCCCCAGCCCTCTGGTTGTCCCCTCCCCTCCCCCAGCCCTCTGGTTGTCTCCTCCCCTCCCCTCCCCCAGCCCTCTGGTTGTCCCCTCCCCTCCCCCAGCCCTCTGGTTGTCTCCTCCCTCCCCTCCCCCAGCCCTCTGGTTGTCCCCTCCCCTCACCCAGCCCTCTGGTTGTCTCCTCCCCTCCCCTCCCCCAGCCCTCTGGTTGTCCCCTCCCCTCCCTCCCCTCCCCCCCCCAGCCCTCTGGTTCTCCCCTCCCCTCCCCCACCCTCTGGTTGTCCCCTCCCCTCCCCTCCCCTCCCCTCCCCCAGCCCTCTGGTTGTCCCCTCCCCTCCCCCAGCCCTCTGGTTGTCTCCTCCCCCTCCCCTCCCCCAGCCCTCTGGTTGTCCCCTCCCCTCCTCCAGCCCTCTGGTTGTCCCCTCCCCTCCCCCAGCCCTCTGGTTGTCCCCTCCCCTCCCCAGCCCTCTGGTTGTCCCCTCCCCTCCCCCAAGCCCTCTGGTTGTCCCCTCCCCTCCCCTCCCCCAGCCCTCTGGTTGTCCCCTCCCCTCCCTCCCCCAGCCCTCTGGTTGTCCCCTCCCCTCCCCTCCCCTCCCCTCCCCCAGCCCTCTGGTTGTCTCCCTCCCCTCCCCTCCCCCAGCCCTCTGGTTGTCCCCTCCCCTCCCCTCCCCCAGCCCTCTGGCTCCTCCTCCGCCTTTGTCCTTTTTTCCTTTCTTCTCCCCACCCCCTATCAGTCTGAAGAAGGGTTTCGGCCCGAAACGTCACCTATTTCCTTCGCTCCATAGATGCTGCTGCTGCACTTATTGTCTACCCTCCTCCACAAAGTCGCTTCCTGGGGAAGGGGGGACGCTTTAGAACGGCGCACCCGCGCTGGCAAAGTGGGACGGCGCGTCTCAGGCGTCCGGGTGGAGGGCGAAACGTCGCAGGTTTGGTTCCGGGAGATAAGACGAGGGGGAGAGGGGAGAGAGGGAGAGGGAGAGATAGAGGGAGAGAAGCAGGGAGAGAGATTGACGAGGGAGAGAGAAGTATTCACCCCTCCCTCCCTCCCTCTCTGGGCGGCACGATGGCCCAGCGGTAGAGTTGCCGCCTCACGGCGCCAGAGACCCCGGTTCCATCCCAACCACGGGTGCTGTCTGTGTGGAGTTTACACGTTCTCTACCCGTGACCAGCGTGGGATTTTTCCGGGCGCTCCGGATTCCCACCACACTCCAAAGACGTGCGTGTTTGTAGGTTAATTGGCTTCTGGTAAAGATTGTAAACTGTCCCCCAGTGTGTGTGTGTGTGTAGGATATTGTTAGTGTGTGGGGATCGCTGGTCGGCTAGCATGGACTCGGTGGGCCGAAGGGCCTGTTTCCGCGCTGTATCTCCAAACTAAACTAGACTAAACTGGTTGAAGAACATAATTCAAACATTGCCTTGTCCACAAAGTGTAAAAGATGTTTTCACTTTATTTGGAAAGGAAAGAAAACCGAGAAAGAGTTGAGTATAGGAGCAAAGAGGTCCTTCTGCAGTTGTACAGGGCCCTGGTGAGACCACACCTGGAGTATTGTGTACAGTTTTGGCCATGTTGGCCTCCATAACAAGAGGAGTTGAGTATAGGAGCAAAGAGGTCCTTCTGCAGTTGTACAGGGCCCTGGTGAGACCACACCTGGAGTATTGTGTACAGTTTTGGCCATGTTGGCCTCCATAACAAGAGGAGTTGAGTATAGGAGCAAAGAGGTCCTTCTGCAGTTGTACAGGGCCCTGGTGAGACCACACCTGGAGTATTGTGTACAGGTTTTGGCCATGTTGGCCTCCATAACAAGAGGAGTTGAGTATAGGAGCAAAGAGGTCCTTCTGCATTTGTACAGGGCCCTAGTGAGACCACACCTGGAGTATTGTGTGCCCGCAAACACGCACGCCCTCCATGCGCACACGAACGCCACCATTATGAACTTAACTAACGATTGAATTCTTCAGATGCTGGTGTCAAACTTGCAAATCTGCTCCTAAAGTGAAGACTACAATTCCTTTAAAATTCATCCCTCTCTCTCCCCTCCCCTCCCATCTCCTCTATCTTTCCCTCTCCCTCCTTTCTGTCTCTACCCCCTCTCTCTCTCCCTCTCCTGTCCTCTATCTTTCCCTCTCCCTCTCTCCATTCTCTCTCCCCCCCTCTCTCTCTCCTCTCCTCTATCTTGCCCTCTCCCTGTCTCCTTTCTCTGTCTCTCTCCCTCTCCCATCTCCTCTGTCCCTCTCCTTTCTCGCTCTCTCTCTCCCTCTCCACCTCCATCTCCCCTCCCTCCCACCTTCCCCCTCTCTTTCACTCAAATCCTCATTTTTCACTCAATTTCTCTTTCCCTCCTCCCTCCCGCAGCCCACACCCCTCCATCTCACTCCCTCTCTCTCTTTCCCTCTCCCTCTATCTCCCTCCCCTATTTCTCTCTCCTCTCCTTCCCTCTATCTATCTCCCCTCTCCTCCCCTGCCCTCTATCTTTCCGTCTCCCTCTCTCCCATCTATCTTTCCCTCTCCCTCTCTCTTCTCTCTCTCTCTCCTCTCCTCTCCACCCTCCTCTCCTATCTCCCTCTCCTTTCTCTCTCTCCCTCTCTCTCTCTTACTCTCTATCTTTCCCGCTCCCTCTCTCCTTTCTCTTTCCCTCTCTCTGCCTATCCTCTCTATATTCCCTCTCCCTCTCTCCTTTCTCTCTCTCTCTCCTCTCTCTCTCTTTCTCCTCTCCTCTCCTCTCTCCCGCCTCTTTCTCTCTCTCTCTCTCTCTCTCTCTCTCCCCTCCATCTCTCCTTCCCTCCCTTCCACCTTCCACCTTCCCCCTCTCTTTCACTCAAATCTAAAATTTTCACTCAATTCTTCATTTCTCCCTCAATTTCTCCTTTCCTCCTTCCCTCCCTCTCCCAGCCCACACTCCTCCATCTCGCCCTCTCTCTCTCTCTCTCCCCTTCTCCCTCTCTCTCACTCCTGTCTGCAACGCGGACCAGAGAGAGACAAGGGGGCGGGTTCCTTCTCCCACCCTCTGACTGACGTCCAACTCCACCAATCACTTGCCGCTTCCGGCCATCTGCAAGTCCCGCCCCACCGCCCGGTTGAATGACGTCTCTCTCCGCCAATGGGGACGTCCGATCAGTCAGAGGGCCGGATGTCCTGCCCCGCCGTCCCCTCTGTGACATCACCGTTGCATTTCACATCTGAGTGGTTTTGCAAGATTATTGCAATCAATTTAATGCATTTCACATCCCGGGGGGTTGCAATATCACTAATGCGACGCATTTGCTGCACTTAAAGTTGCGGGATGGTGCAAAGTTATTCCAACGCGATGCATTTGTTGCATTTAACATTTTTGAGGAATTCTGCAAGATTAGTGCAAAGCGATTTAATGCATTGAACTTCCAAGCGGGGTTGGGGGGCAGGTTGCAATATCACTTGAATGCAACGTATTTGCTGCATTTAACGTTGCAGGAGGGTGCAAAGTTATTCCAATGCGATGCATGTGTTGCATTTAACATTTTTAAGTGGTTCTGCAAGATTAGTGCAAAGCGATTTAATGCATTGAACTTCCAAGCGATTTAAGATTCAAGATTCAAGAGAGTATATTGTCATGTGTCCCAGATAGGACAATGAAATTCTTGCTTTGCTTCAGCACAACAGAATATTGCAGGCATGAATAAATACAGATCAGTGTGTCCATATACCATTGAATATATATACACACACACATAAATAAGCAGATAAAGAGCAATGGGCTATTAATGTTCAGAGTTTGTTTGAAGTTGTGGGGAAGTAGCTATAGGGGGGTTGCACGTAAGGTCACTGGGTCATAGGGCTTGACTCACGGAGCCGCTCAATCCATTTAGAAGACAAACGTAACTTCCGGTATATGTTATTAATGCAAGAAACGCGTACTTTCCCACCTGTTAAAAACCGCCAAAATGTTGAATTTTTGCGCTGTAAATAATTGTGGAAATCGGGGTAACCGTGAGAGACATCTATCCTACTGCAGAATTCCAAAAGTGAAACGAAATGAAGATAAAGAGAAGCGAGAGCTGAAGGGACAACAACAGTTAAAGTGCTTGGCAAACATTGGCCATGCAGATATCAAATTGGAAAATATTGGGAATTATCACCTTTGCTCACTGCATTTCATCAACAGTAAGGCATTATGTATGTTTTTCTTTATTCATTTGCTATCTAAAACGTTTCAGAAGTGATGAATCTGGCTGTAAAATTGTAAAATCGCTCATGGTTCTGAAGTGGGTTTGTACATGCAAAAAGAAAATGCTTCTGAAGCTAAATTTATCATAAAAAAAATCTCCAGACTTACAAGTGGTATGTGGAAAAGTAAGTTTTCTATCATTATGGTATTGAGATGTATATTTTGGCAAATAATAAAATGTTCTGACAGCTTAAACACCCACTCCCTTCCAATAGAATATTGTCAATTTGCTGAGGTTGATTATGTCCAATTAACAGCTAACAAGTATGCCATTCCTTGGCTTGCATCTGAGTCAAATGTAATTCAAAACCCATGTACGGTTTGCCATTTTTTGAAGGATAAATTTTGCTTCAGAAGTGTTTTCGTTTTGTATGTAAAAACCCACTTGAGAACCATGGGCGTTTTTAAAATTTTACAGCCAGATTTATCACTTGTGAAACTTTTTAGATACCAAAGGAATCAAGCAAAAACACAAATAATGCCTTACTGTTGATGAAATGCAGTGAGCAAACGTGTTAATTCCCAATATTTTCAATCTTGATATTTGCACGGCCAATGTCCGCCAATCACTTTAGCTACTGTTGTCCCTTCAGCTGTTGCTTCTATCTACCGTCATTTCTCCTCACTTATGGAATTCTGAAGTAGGATAAATGTCTCTCACGCTTACCCCGATTTCCATAATTATTTACAGCGCAAACATTGGCCATGGCGGCGGTTTTTAACGGGCCCACTACGCTGGAAACAATGGTAAGTGTTTACCTGAAGTTCATCGTATGTACTCCAGTTGGCGTAGCGTGGCAACAGTACGGGTCACGGGTCGTGACCTGACTGCCGTGCAACCTCCCTATAATAAAGTGGGGAATTTTATCTAGCAGGTGTGTGGTCGAGGTAACCTGATTATAAGAGGGGGAAGGGGAAGACCCATCACTACACTCCCTGTAGGGGGATGGGAGCACTAGGACCCAGCAGAGACAGACCACGTGCTGTCTGCATGGTGGAGGTTGTGGGCCTGGTGCTGAGCCGGGAACTCTGGTGAGGTGACGGCTCTGGCCCGCTGGTGGCCGATGGAGAGACGAGGGAGGGTCAGCGGGCGGAGTCGCTGGTGGAGGCCCGTTGGGGGGGGGGCTGGAGTAGAGATACGGGCAGCAGCATCGGTGGTCGTGGTGACAGTGAAGGTCGGCGACAGTGGCCACGCCCGGGGAGGCGGTGAGAGTCGGCGGCTGCGGGCGGCAGTTTCGCTGGTCCGGGCCTCAGTTCTATCCGTACTGACTCCACATCTCCTGATTCGATGTCATCCCTCGTAAGGGACTGAATTTCATTCCTCACCAACAGAGCTACCCCACCCTCTCTGCCCACCTGTCTGTCTGTCTTTTCGAGCGTACGTATACCCCTGAATATTCAGTTCCCAGCCCTGGTCCTCTTGCAGCCATGTCTCTAATTCCCATGACATTATACTTGCCAATTTCTAACGGAGCCTCAAGCTCATCCACTTTATTTCTCATACCAAGGGTGCGTACACTTGGAACAGCTATAAATTCAAAGACTTTCAAGGTCCAAAAATCCCATTTCCAAGGACCAAAATTCAGTAAACATTGATGGTTTATCGGAGACTTGTACATAAATTGCTTGGTATTGGATGATTTGATTCTGTACCAAATAACAGCAAGTAAGAAGGTCGGCTGGTCGCCATCTCAGATTTGATTGAATATCATGTTTTGCACACCTCTGGTACAAAGAACACAGCAGAAAAATCAACTTTCAACTCAAAGTTCCTTCGAAGTTATGAACCATTTATATAGCTCGAAAATTTGCCAAAGGCCCATTGCAATTTGGAGTTGAGACCTTGTTTTCTGTTGTGTTACTTGTGTGCTCTGATGTACAGGCACTGATTTTCAGGGAAATCTGAGAAGGTGATCAGTCAATCCATTAGTCCATGTTGCACAGAATGAGACTAAACCACATAATAATTAATTACACACAAGATGGTTAACTTGTCTATATTCGCACTTCATTAGAGCAGTGATGGTCCATTTTCTCATCTCTTAGTTATTCAATCTGAAACCATGATAATGGAAAACTGCTTTTCAACCAGTCCCTGCAAACCTGTACTGTCCCTAACTGCTTCAAAGTCTGCACCATTGTCCCTGTACCCAAAAAGACAAGGATTGCTGGTCTTAAAGATTACAGGCCTGTCGCACTGACTTCTCGTCATCAGGCGTGAGACAGGAAAAAACTGAAAAAGGAGGAAGAGAGATTGGGGTCCAGAAAAAATGTGGTAATTGCACCTTAAACTGACACCATTTTCTTGCCTATTGACCCTAAATCTATACTGTAATTTATTGTAGCTGAAAATAACACACTTTACTTGCTTGTCACTTCTTAATTTACACACAAAATGTGTGATAATCATACCTTAAAATGACCTTGCTTGTTTACACTTGTCATATTGCAAATATTTTATATTCCACCTACACCTCCTTGTAACATGATACCTGTCCCTTGCTTGTTTACTCTAATTAGAGAGAAGTACCCTTTACACAGGACATTTTTGAAAATTATACCTTGAAATGACACCATTTGCTTGCTTGTTTACCCTTAATTTATACTGTAATGTTGTTAAATTATACCTTACAACAGGGGCCTCCAAACGTTTCTCCATGAGGGCCACATTATATATTTGGCACATTTTTGCAGGCTGTAGAAAAACATAAAGAAATGTCAGTTTTATCAATTTAATGAACTCAAAAAAGAACTTAAGTAAAACAAATGGAAGAAATTCAAAACAAAACTTGTAGCCACCAATCAAGGTTAACCAACAAAATCATAATGTTTTATGCAACCACATTAATGGGAAGGATGGAAATGCTATTGTGATTTCAATATGTCATGGAAACCCTCAACTTGATAGCCTGGAGCAAACTGAGGTGTAAGTTCCCGCGCTCCCCAGTGTTGCAGTGCTCATTCTGTAGGTGCCGGAGTGTCAAACAGGGACGTTACTTCAGGTTTTGCTTGTTGGGGGGGGGGGGGAAGCTAGTCTCCCAAGAGGGTCAAACAAGATTATAGCCTATCACTACATCCCAGTGCATAACTAGTACAATAACACATATATTTAATTTAATAATAACAAAATATTGCACGGGTGCACTGACACACTCACCCACTCACCTCCACACCCACACACTCACACATACCCACACACACTCACCCACACACTCATACATACCCACACAAACCCACACAAACACATACCCACACACACTCACACAAACCCACTTATGCCCATACACTCACACACTTACCCATTCCCACACACCCGCGCACACACACCCACACTCCCTCACATACCCACACATACACGCACACCCCCCACACACAACCCCACTCATGCCTACACACACACACACACACCCACTTACACCCACTCCCACACACTCACCCACTCATGCCCACTTACCCACACACTTACCCACTCCCACACACACATCTCTAGACCCCCACACCCACACACACACACTCACTCCCACATACCCACACCGACAAATACCCACACACTCACATTCATCCCCACACCCACATTCACTGCGCACACACCCACACCGCCTCACCCACCTTCTCACACATTCCCACACCCACTCCCACCCACACACACCGCCTCACCCACATACACACACACACACCCATACCCACACTCACCCACACTCCCACATACTCCCTCACTCTCTCACGCACTCTCACCCACACACACCCACACCGCCTCACCCACAAACACACACACACCCACACTCACCCACGCACATACACACACACACCCACTCACATACACACACACACCCATACCCACACACACACACACCCATACCCACACACACACAACCGCCTCACCCACAAACACACACACACCCACACTCACCCACGCACATACACACACACACCCATACCCACACACTCACGCACACTCCCACATACTCCCTCACTCTCTCACGCACTCTCACCCACTCACACCCACACACACACACCGCCACACCCACAAACACACACACTCACCCACACACACACACCCATACCCACACACTCACGCACACTCCCACATACTCCCTCTCTCTCACGCACTCTCACCCACTCTCACCCACACCGCCTCACCCACAAACACACACACTCACCCACATACACACACACACACCCATACCCACACACTCCCACATACTCCCTCACTCTCTCACGCACTCTCACCCACCCACACATTTCCTCACCCACACACACCCTCACCCACACACTGCCTCACACACTCACCCACACACTCCCTCACCCACACACTCCCTTACACTCTCTCCCACACACTCCCTCACCCACACACTTACACTCACCAACACACTCACAACATCGACAAGTAGCCAAATGACCCGAAACCTGAAACGTTGCCCATATGTCCCCCAGCACTTTGTGCCTATCTTTGGCAGACACAAGGAACTGCAGATGCTGGTTCATACACAAAAAGACACAGAGTGTTGGAGTAACATAACAGGTCAGGCAGTATCTATGCTCAACGTGGATAGGCCACGTTTCAGGTCTGCAGAAGAAGGGTCGTGACCAAAAAAACATCCCCTTTTCTCCACAGATGCTGCCTGGCCTGACCCGACCCACCCCCTCATGAGGCACGTCCGGTTCAACCTGAGGGGGCAAAGGGGGAGGGGAGAGGGGGTAAGGGGGGTGGGTGTGTGGGAGAGGTTGAGAGGGGAGGGGGTGAGGGGGAGCGGTGAGTATGGGGAGGGGGTGAGTGGGGGGGTGGGTGAGTGGGGGTGTGGGTGGGGTTAAGGGGGAGTGGGGTTGAAGGGGGTGAGGGGATGGGGAAGTGAGGGGGTTGAGAGGGGTGAGGTGAGGGAGGGGATGGGGTGAGGGGGAAAGGGGGTGAGGGGGTGAGTAGGGTGAAGGGGGGTGAGGAGGGTGTTAGGGGGTGAGGAGCGGGAGGGAGATGGGGTGGGTTTGAAGGGGTGGGGAGGGTGGGTGAGGGGGTGAGGGGATGAGGAGGTGAGGGGGATGTGGGTGATGGGGCAGGGGGTGAGAAGGGTTGAGCAGGTGAAAGGGGGGTGAGTGGGTAAGGGGGGTGAAGGGGGATGAGGGTGGTGAGGTGGTTGGGGGGTGAGATGGGGAGGTGGGTGAGCAATGAGGTGGGTGAGGGGGGAATAAGGGGGTGTGAGGGTGAACGGGGAGAGGGTGAGGAGGGTGTGGAGCGATTTGAGGGGGATGAGGGAGGAGGTTGTGAGGGGGTAAAGGGGGGTGAATGGGGTGAGGGGGCGAGAGGGGTGTTGAGTGCGTGAGGGGATGATGGGGTGAGGGAGGGGAGGGTGAGAGGGGGTTGAGGAGGTGTGTGAAAGGATGGGTTAGGGGGATGTGTGAGGGGGGGTGAGGGGGTGGTGAGGAGGGCATGTGAGGGGGGTGAGGGGGTGGTGAGAAGGGCGTGTGAGGGGTGTGAGAGGGGGGTTGAGGAGGGCGTGTGAGGGGTGTGTGAGAGGGAGGGGGGATGAAGGCGTGGAGCCGCCTCTAATATTGTGTATGTGGATGTAGTGGGCTGAAAGTGACGGGGAGAAGAGACAAGACAGCCCCGGTAGTGGGGGGGTGGGGGTGGGGGTGGGGGGAGGGATCCATCATTGTGTCCGTCAGGCAGCAACTCTACTGCTGCGCATGCTTCACCCTCACCGCTGTCGTCATCACCGCGCGTGGAAGGCAGGCAGCGCGGCCGTGACGTCATTTCCAGGCTGAGGCCCTGCGCGCTCACTTCCGACTCGTCTCCCCCGGGTGGGTCCGCGCTCCCCCGTGCTATGGTGAGCCGAGTGCCCGTGGTCCTCCAGGCGGGGTGAGCCGAGCGCCCGTGGTCCTCCAGGCCGGTCCTCCAGGCGGGCGGGCGGTGCTGGGGACAATCAGACTCCAGGTGTGGTCTCACCAAGACCCTGTACAACTGCAGTAGAACCTCCCTGCTCCTATACTCAAATCCTTTTGCTATGAATGCCAACATACCATTCTCTTTCTTCACTGCCTGCTGCACCTGCATGGCTACTTTCAATGACTGGTGTACCATGACACCCAGTTCTCGTTGCATCTCCCCTTTTCCTTATCGGCCACCATTCAGATAATAGTCTACTTTCCTGTTCTTGCCACCAAAGTGGATAACCTCACTTTTAACCACATTATACTGCATCTGCCATGCATTTGCCCACTCACCAAACCTATCCAAGTCACCTTGCAGCCTCCTGGCATCCTCCTCACAGCTAACACTGCCCCCCAACTTCGTGTCATCCGCAAACTTGGAGATGTTGCATTCAATTCCCTCGTCCAAATCATTAATATATATTGTAAATAGCTGGGGTCCCAGCACTGAGCCTTGCGGTACCCCACTAGTCACTGCCTGCCATTCTGAAAAGGACCCGTTTACTCCTACTCTTTGCTTCCTGTCTGCCAGACAGTTCTCTATCCACATCAATACTGAACCCCCAATACCGTGTGCTTTAAGTTTGCATACTAATCTCTTATGTGGGATCTTGTCGAAAGCCTTCTGAAAGTCCAGATATAACACATCCACTGGTTCTCCATTATCCACTAGTAGTTACATCCTCGAAAAATTCTATAAGATTCGTCAGACATGATTTACCTTTCATAAATCCATGCTGACTTTGTCCAATGATTTCACCACTTTCCAAATGTGCTGCTATCCCATCTTTAATAACTGACTCTAGCAGTTTCCCCACTACCGATGTTGGACTAACTGGTCTGTAATTCCCCATTTTCTCTCTCCCTCCCTTTTTAAAAAGTGGGGTTACATTAGCTACCCTCCATTCCTCAGGAACTACTCCAGAATCTAAAGACTTTTGACAAATTATCACTAATGCATTCACTATTTCTGGGGCTACTTCCTTAAGCACTCTGGGATGCAGCCTATCTGGCTCTGGTGATTTATCGGCCTTTAATCCATTCAATTTACCTAACACCATTTCCCGACTAACCTGGATTTCACTCAGTTCCTCTATCTCATTTGACCCCCCGGTCCCCTGCTATTTCCAGCAAATTATTTATGTCTTCCTTTGCGAAGACAGAACCAAAGTAGTTATTCAATTCAAGGTAGTCTGCCATGTCCTTGTTCCCCATGATCAATTCACCTGTTTCTGACTGCAAGGGACCTACATTTGTTTTAACTAATCTTTTTCTCTTCACATATCTATAAAAGCTTTTGCAGTCAGTTTTTATGTTCCCTGCCAGTTTTCTTTCATAATCTATTTTCCCTTTCCTAATTAAGCCCTTTGTCCTCCTCTGCTGGACTGAATTTCTCCCAGTATGCTTCATCTTTTGTGTTGATACTATCCCTGATTTCCCTTGTTATCCATGGATGCATGACCTTCATTGATTTATTCTTTTGCCAAACTGGGATGAACAATTGTTGTAGTTCATCCATGCAGTCTTTAAATGCCTTCCATTGCATATCCACCGTCAGCCCTTTAAGAATGAATTGCCAGTCTATCTTGGCCAATTCACGTCTCATACCCTCAAAGTTACCTTTCTTTAAGTTCAGAACCCTTGTTTCTGAATTAACAATGTCATTCTCCATCCTAATGAAGAACTCAACCATATTATGGTCACTCTTGCCCAAGGGGGCACGCACAACAAGACTGCTAACTAACCCTTCCTCATTACTCAATACCCAGTCTAGAATAGCCTGCTCTCTCGTTGGTTCCTCTACATGTTGGTTTAGATAACTATCCCGCATACATTCCAAGAAATCCTCTTCCTCAGCACCCCTGCCAATTTGATTCACCCAATCTATATGTAGATTGAAGTCACCCATTATAACTGTTTTACCTTTGTTGCACGCATTTCTAATTTCCTGTTTGATGCCATCCCCAACTCCACTACTACTGTTAGGTGGCCTGTACACAACTCCCACTAGCGTTTTCTGCCCCTTAGTGTTTCGCAGCTCTATCGATTCCACATCCTCCAAGCTAATGTCCTTCCTTTCTATTGCATTAATCTCCTCTCTAACCAGCAACGCTACCCAACCTCCTTTCCCTTTCTGTCTATCCCTCCTGAATATTGAATATCCCTGGATGTTCAGCTCCCAGCCTTGGTCAGCCTTGGTCTCACTCTCTCTCTCTCTCACTCTCTCTCTGTCTCTCTCTCTGTGTTTCTCCCTCTTTCTCACTCTCTGTCTCTCACTCTGTTTCTCTGTTTCTCTCTGTATCTCTCTCTCTCTCTCTCTCACGCTCTGTCTGTGTCACTCTCTGTCACTGACTGTCTGTCTGTCTCTCTCTCTCTCTTTCTGTATCTCTCTCTCTCTGTGTCTGTCTCTCCATCTCAATCTCAGACTCTCTGTCTCCCTCTGTCAGTTTATATGTCTCTCTCTCTCTCTCTCTCTCTCTCTCTCCCTCTCCCTCTCTCTGTCTCTGTCTCTGTCTCTCTCTCTTCCTCTCTCTCTCTCTGTCTCTCTCTGTGTCCCTCTCTCTCTCTCTCCCTCCCTCTCTCTCTCTCTGTCTCCATCTTTCTCTCACCAGGGTCCGGATGTCGGCGCCGGTTCATCTTCATCTTCACGTCACCAAAGCTCCACGTCACCAACGTGGAGCTTTGGATGTCAGATGTGGGAAGTCATGGAGTCTGATAGCCCTCCAGATATCCACATCTGCGCCAGGTGTATCGAGATGGGGCTCCTAATGGACCGTATTAGGAACCTGGAGCAGCAGCTCGATGACCTCCGTCTGGTCAGGGAGAGCGAGGAAGTCATTGAGAGGAGTTACAGGGATGTGGTCACTCCAACACCACAGGAGGCAGGCAAGTGGATCACGGTTGGGAGAGGCAAGGGGCACAGGCAGGGACTAGAGAGTACCCCGGTGGCTGTACACCTTGACAATAAGTACTCCTGTTTGAGCACTGTTGGGGGGGACAGCCTACCTGGGGGTAGCGACAGCGGCCGGGCCTCCGGTATAGAGACCGGTCCTGTTGCTCAGAAGGGTAAGGAAAAGAAGAGGAGGGCAATATTAATAGGGGACTCTATAGTTAGGGGGTCAGACAGGCGATTCTGTGGACGCAGTCGGGAGACCCGGATGGTAGTTTGCCTCCCTGGTGCCAGGGTCTGTGATGTGTCTCAACGTGTCCAAGATATCCTGAAAGGGCAGGGAGAGGAGCCCGAGGTCGTGATACATATAGGTACCAATGACATAGGTAAAAAAAGAGAAGAGGTCCTGAAAGGAGAATTTAGGGAGTTAGGAGGGGAGTTAAAGAGAAGGACAGCAAAGGTAACAATCTCGGGATTACTGCCTGTGCCACGCGACAGTGAGAGTAGGAATGGAGCGAGGTGGAGGATAAATGCGTGGCTGAAGGACTGGTGCAGAGGGCAGGGATTCAAATTTCTGGATCATTGGGACCTCTTTTGTGGAAGTTTCGACCTGTACAAAAAGGATGGGTTGCACTTGAACCTGAGGGGGACCGATATCCTGGCGGGGAGATCTGCAAAGGCTACTGGGGAGACTTTAAACTGAAATGGTTGGGGGGAGGGACTCAAATAGAGAATGCTATTAGACAGTGTGTGAGGCAGGAGGCAGAGAAGGAAAGCACTCAGACCCAACATGTAGGGGGGAAAGAAGAAAACAATAATAAACAGAGAATAAGAGGTGGTGGGGTTCTTAAATGGGTGAGGAGAGAAACAGAGGGGTGCAAAATGCGGGCGGAAGCAATAGGTAGCAAGGTGAAAAGTAAAAGTGGCAGGCAGACAAATCCAGGGCAAAAATCAAAAAGGGCCACTTTTCAACATAATTGTATAAGGGGTAAGAGCGTTGTAAAAACAAGCCTGAAGGCTTTGTGTCTCAATGCAAGGAGCATTCGTAATAAGGTGGATGAGTTGAACGTGCAGATAGCAATTAATGATTATGATATAGTTGGGATCACGGAGACATGGTTCCAGGGTGACCAAGGCTGGGAGCTGAACATCCAGGGATATTCAATATTCAGGAGGGATAGAGAGAAAGGAAAAGGAGGTGGGGTAGCGTTGCTGGTTAGAGAGGAGATTAACGCAGTGGAAAGGAAGAACATTAGCTTGGAGGATGTGGAATCGGTATGGGTAGAGCTGCGAAACACTAAGGGGCAGAAAACGCTGGTGGGTGTTGTGTACAGGCCACCTAGCAGTAGTAGTGAAGTTGGGCATCAAACAGCAAATTAGAAATGCGTGCAACAAAGGCAAAACAGTTATAATGGGTGACTTCAATCTACATATAGATTGGGTGAATCAAATTGGCAGGGGTGCTGAGGAAGAGGATTTCTTGGAATGTATGCGGGATAGTTATCTAAACCAACATGTAGAGGAACCAACGAGAGAGCAGGCTATTCTAGACTGGGTATTGAGTAATGAGGAAGGGTTAGTTAGCAGTCTTGTTGTGCGTGCCCCCTTGGGCAAGAGTGACCATAATATGGTTGAGTTCTTCATTAGGATGGAGAGTGACATTGTTAATTCAGAAACAACGGTTCTGAACTTAAAGAAAGGTAACTTTGAGGGTATGAGACGTGAATTGGCCAAGATTGACTGGCAATTAGTTCTAAAAGGGTTGACGGTGGATATGCAATGGAAGGCATTTAAAGACTGCATGGATGAACTACAAAAATTGTTCATCCCAGTTTGGCAAAAGAATAAATCAGGGAAGGTAGTGCATCCGTGGATAACAAGGGAAATCAGGGATAGTATCAAAGCAAAAGATGATGCGTACAAATTAGCCAGAAAAAGCAGCATACCAGAGGACTGGGAGAAATTCAGAGACCAGCAGAGGAGGACAAAGGGCTTAATTAGGAAAGGGAAAATAGATTATGACAGAAAACTGGCAGGGAACATAAAAACTGACTGCAAAAGTTTTTACAGATATGTGAAGAGAAAGAGATTAGTTAAAACAAATGTGGGTCCCTTGCAGTCAGAAACAGGTGAATTGATCATGGGGAACAAGGATATGGCGGACCAATTGAATAACTACTTTGGTTCCGTCTTCACTAAGGAAGACATAAATAATCTGCCGGAAATAGCAGGGGGCCGCGGGTCAAAGGAGATGGAGGAACTGAGTGAAATCCAGGTTAGTCGGGAAGTGGTGTTGGGTAAATTGAATGGATTAAAGGCCGATAAATCACCAGGGCCAGATAGGCTGCATCCCAGAGTACTTAAGGAAGTAGCTCCAGAAATAGTGGATGCATTAATGATCATTTTTCAAAACTCTTTAGATTCTGGAGTAGTTCCTGAGGATTGGAGGGAAGCAAACGTAACCCCACTTTTTAAGAAGGGAGAGAGAGAGAAAACGGGGAATTACAGACCAGTTAGTCTAACATCGGTAGTGGGGAAACTGCTAGAGTCAGTTATTAAAGATGGGATAGCAGCACATTTGGAAAGTGGTGAAATCATTGGACAAAGTCAGCATGGATTTACGAAAGGTAAATCGTGTCTGACGAATCTTATAGAATTTTTCGAGGATGTAACTAGTAGAGTGGATAGGGGAGAACCAGTGGATGTGTTGTATCTGGCCTTTCAGAAGGCTTTCGACAAGGTACCACATAAGAGGTTAGTATACAAACTTAAAGCACACGGTATTGGGGGTTCAGTATTGATGTGGATAGAGAACTGGCTGGCAAACAGGAAGCAAAGAGTAGGAGTAAACGGGTCCTTTTCACAATGGCAGGCAGTGACTAGTGGGGTACCGCAAGGCTCAGTGCTGGGACCCCAGCTATTTACAATTTATATTAATGAGCTGGATGAGGGAATTGAAGGCAACATCTCCAAGTTTGCGGATGACACTAAGCTGGGGGGCAGTGTTAGCTGTGAGGAGGATGCTAGGAGACTGCAAGGTGACTTGGATAGGCTGGGTGAGTGGGCAAATGTTTGGCAGATGCAGTATAATGTGGATAAATGTGAGGTTATCCATTTTGGTGGCAAAAACAGGAAAGCAGACTATTATCTAAATGGTGGCCGACTAGGAAATGGGGAGATGCAGCGAGACCTGGGTGTCATGGTACACCAGTCACTGAAAGTAGGCATGCAGGTGCAGCAGGCAGTGAAGAAAGCGAATGGTATGTTAGCTTTCATAGCAAAAGGATTTGAGTATAGGAGCAGGGAGGTTCTACTGCAGTTGTACAGGGTCTTGGTGAGACCACACCTGGAGTATTGCGTACAGTTTTGGTCTCCAAATCTGAGGAAGGACATTATAGCCATAGAGGGAGTGCAGAGAAGGTTCACCAGACTGATTCCTGGGATGTCAGGACTTTCATATGAAGAAAGACTGGATAGACTTGGCTTATACTCGCTAGAATTTAGGAGATTGAGAGGGGATCTTATAGAAACGTACAAAATTCTTATGGGGTTGGACAGGCTAGATGCAGGAAGATTGTCCCCGATGTTGGGGAAGTCCAGGACAAGGGGTCACAGCTTAAGGATCAGGGGGAAATCCTTTAAGACCGAGATGAGGAAAAACTTTTTCACACAGAGAGTGGTGAATCTCTGGAACTCTCTGCCACAGAGGGTAGTTGAGGCCAGTTCATTGGCTATATTTAAGAGGGAGTTAGATGTGGCCCTTGTGGCTAAAGGGATCAGGGGGTATGGAAAGAAGGCAGGTACGGGATACTGAGTTGGATGATCAGCCATGATCATATTGAATGGCGGTGCAGGCTCGAAGGGCCGAATGGCCTACTCCTGCACCTATTTTCTATGTATCTATGTATGTATCTCGCTGTCCCTCTCTCTCCCTCTCTATCTCTCTCCCTAACTATTCTCTCTCTCCCTCTCTCACTGTTTCTTTCTCTCTATCTACTTATCTATTCTCTCTTTCTCCATCCCCATCTCTCTCTCTATGTATATATATATCTCCCTCTCTCTCCCCCCCTCTCTTCTCTCTCTCTTCTCTCTCTCTCTCTTTCTCTCTCTCTCTTTCTCTCTCTCTCTCGTTCCTCCCTTCCTTCCCAGGTCTGTGTGATCTTTGCCCCAGTGTGGAGAAACAGTTGCTGGTTTTCCCCGGACACAAGTGCGGCAGCTTACAGCTGGTGGTGAGTCTCTGTCCCCCCCGATCCCGGCCCGACACCCCCCCCCATCGTCCACCACCCCCCCCCCCCGCCCTGGTGACCCATTGACTGGTGCTAGTCTCTGCAGGACTTGTCCAACACCAAGCCGGGCATCTCCTCGGCTCCGTTCACCATCAACGCCCACCAGAGTGAGATCGCCTGTATCGCCCTCAACCAGCAGGGAAGTGTGGTGGCGTCAGCTTCACGGAAGGTGCGGACACGGGCACGCACGCACACGCACGCACACGCACGCACGCACACACGCACGCACACACGCACGCACACACGCACGCACACACGCCCGCACGCACACACACACGCACACACGCACACACGCACGCACACACACACGCACACACACACACGCACACACGCACGCACACACGCACACACGCACACATGCACGCACACACGGGCACACACACGCACACACGCACACACACACGAACACACACACGCACGCACACACGCCCGCACGCACGCACACACACACGCACACACAATGCCCACTGTAGTGTTCCCTCTGACGATTACTATATCCCCCTCTCCCCTTCCCCTCTCCCCTTCCCCCCTCCCCCCTCTGTGTAGGGCACCCTCATCCGCCTCTTTGATACCCAAACAAAAGAGAAGTTGGTGGAACTACGGAGAGGAACCGACCCTGCCCCCCTGTACTGGTGAGAGACAGAGGGGGGAGAGAGGAAGAACGGAGGGACGGAGGGGGGGAGAGAGGTTGTGCGTGAGTGCTGGGGGTGCTGGCGTTAATCCTCCTGTCTCTCTCTCTCGCCCCCTCCCCCTCCCCCCGCCCCCTCCCCTCAGCATCAACTTCAGCCACGATTCCTCCTTCCTCTGCGCCTCCAGTGACAAGGGAACGGTGCACATCTTCGCCCTGAAGGACACCCGCCTCAACCGACGATCGGCGTGAGTCTCGTGCCGCGGGGGGGAGGGAGAGAGGGGGGGGGGTGGTGTCTTGACTTTCTTTTGGGTCGCCCATGTTGGGTGGGACATTGCAAATGGCCGCCGGCATCCATTGGCGCTGGGCGGGACACTGCAAATGGCCGCCGGCATCCATTGGCGCTGGGCGGGACACTGCAAATGGCCGCCGGCATCCTTTGACGCTGGGTGGGACACTGCAAATGGCCGCCACTGTGTCCCATCACCAACTAATGGTAGATGCATTGGACACTGCAAATGGCCACCACTGTGCGGATGGACACTGCAAATGGCCGCCACTGTGCCCCATGACCGTCTGTAACTGGCTGCCCATGGGTGGGCGAGAGGGACTAATGTGTTTGCTGCCGCTGTGTTTGGGCAGGCTGGCGCGAGTGGGCAAGGTGGGCCCGGTCATCAATCAATATGTGGACTCCCAGTGGAGCCTGGCCTGCTTCACCGTGCCCGCGGAGTGTGCCTGCATCTGTGCATTCGGCAAAAACAGCTCCAAGAATGTCAACTCCGTCATCGGTGAGTCTCCCCCCACCCCCCCCCACCTCCCCCTTCTCTTCCCCCTCTCTCTCTCTCTACCCCCTCTCTGAATAGACTCTAACACTCTAACCCTCTCTCTCCCCCTCTACCCCTCTCTCTCCCTCTTTCCCTCTCTCCCTCTCCCTCTCTCTCTCTCCCTCTCTCTCCCTCCCTCTCCCTCTCTCTCTCTCTCCCTCTCTCCTTCTCTCCCTCTCTCCCTCCCTCCCTCCTCACTGTCCCTCCTCACGCTCCCTTGGGAACGCTGGCAATTTTTCCTGTTTGTTTTTTTTCTGGGATTTTCTCCGGCATTTTTTCCAGCATTTTTTATCCCGGGAATTTTCCCATGTGTTTTATTCCGGGATTTTTCTTCGGGATTTTTATCTGGGAATATATTTCCGCTGGATATTTTTTCTGTGTATTCTCCACGGGATTATTTTCCTGGGATTTTCCCCTGGATTTTTCCCCCGGGATCTCCCCCTTTTTTTTCCTCCTTGATATCCCCCCGGATTTTTTTCCGGGATTTTTCCGCTGGATTTTTTTCTGGGTATTCTCCACGGGATTTCTTTCCCGGGACTTTTCCCCTGGATTTTTTCCCCCAGGATTTCCCCCCCTTTTTTTCTCCGTGATTTTCCCCCGGGTCTTTTCCCCCGGATTTTTTTCCGGGATTTTTCCTGCTCCGTATATTTTCTGGGTATTCTCCCCTGGATTATTTCCCCGGAATTTTTTCTCTGTGATTTTTTTCCCGTGATTATTTCCCCAGGATTTTTTCCCTGTGATTTTATTCCTGGCAATTTTTCCCCGGGATTTTTTCTCTGCGATTTTTTTTCCCCCGGGATTTTTCTATCCCGGGACGCGTTCCCACGTCTCCCGTCTCTCCTCAGGATCGTGGTGGCCCTCAGTCACAGGATATACGTCTACACCTTCCCCGACAACCCCAGCAAACTCTTTGAGTTCGACACCAGGGAGAATCCAGAAGTGAGATGGGTGCGGGGGGGGGGGGGCAGCCCGTTCCTTCTCTCCACAGATGCTGCCTGACCCGCTGAGTTACTCCAGCACTCTGCGTCCACCTTCGAGCGAGTGTTTTGTCCTCGCAGTGCAGCCACCCGCCATGAGGTGGCAGCAGAACTCCACCGTCAGATACAGGGAACAATAGACAATAAACAACAGGTGCAGGAGTAGAGGCCATTCGGCCACTTGGACAACAAAAACTCATAAGTCAGGCTGTTATTCATCGATTACAGCTCGGCATTTAACACAATCATCCCTCCAAGCTGGTTACCAAACTCGCAGAACTGGGTCTCTGCGCATCCCTCTGCAATTGGATCCTCGACTTCCTCACTCTCAGACCACAGTCTGTTCGTATTGGTGGAAATGTGTCAGCCTCGATAACAATCAGCATGGGAGCACCTCAAGGCTGCGTGCTCAGTCCCCTGCTGTACTCACTCTATACTCATGACTGCGTAGCCGGACATAGTGCGAACTCCATCATCAGGTTCACTGATGACACCACTGTTGTGGGACGTATCACTGATGGGGATGAGTCAGAGTATAGAAGAGAGATCGAGCAACTGTCCATATGGTGCCAGCACAATAACCTGGCCCTCAACACCAGCAAAACCAAGGAACTGACTGTGGACTTTGGAAGGGGTAGGATGGGGACCCATAGTCCCGTTTATATCAACGGGTCGATGGTGGAAAGGGTCAAGAGCTTCAAATTCCTGGGCGTGCACATCTCTGAAGATCTTCCTGGTCCGAGAACAATGATGCCATTATTAAGAAAGCACATCAGCGCCTCTACTCCTGAGAAGATTACGGAGAGTCGGTTTGTCAAGGAGGACTCTCTCTAACTTCTACAGGAGCACAGTAGAGAGTTGCATCGTGGCTTGGTTCGGCAACTTGAGCGCCCTGGAGAGGAAAAGACTACAAAAAGTCGTGACCACTGCCCAGTCCATCATCGGCTCTGACCTCCCCACCATCGAGGGGATCGATCGCAGTCGCTGCCTCAAAAAGGCTGGCAGTATCATCAAGGACCCACACCATCCTGGCCACACACTCATCTCCCCGCTACCTTCAGGTAGAAGGTACAGGAGCTGAAGACTGCAACGTCCAGGTTCAGGAATAGCTACTTCCCCACAGCCATCAGGCTATTAAACCTGGCTCGGACATAACACTGAACTTTACTAGCCAATACTGTTATTTGCACTTTATCAGTATATTGATTCATGTGTGTATATATTTATAGAATGCCTTGTAGTCAATGTTGTCTATGTAGTCAATGCTGTCTATGTTCTGTTGTGTGAAGTAAAGCAAGAATCTCATTGTCCTATCAGGGACACACGACAAGAAACTCACTTGACTTGACTTGACTTGATCTCCCTCTCTCTATCTCCTTATCTATAATCTCTCTTTCTCTCTCTATCTCTCTCTCTCTCTCTCTCTCTCTCTCTCTCTCTCTCTCTCTATGTATATATATATCTCCCTCTCTACCTCTATCTATCTATCTTTCTCTCTCCCCCCCTCTCTCTCTCTCTCTCTCTCTCTCTCTCTCTCTCTCTCGTTCCTTCCTTCCTTCCCAGGTCTGTGTGATCTTTGCCCCAGTGTGGAGAAACAGTTGCTGGTTTTCCCCGGACACAAGTGCGGCAGCTTACAGCTGGTGGTGAGTCTCTGTCCCCCCCTCCCCCCCCCGGCCCGACACCCCCCCCCCATCGTCCGCCCCCCCCCGCCCTAGATGGATTGGACACTGCAAATGGCCGCCACTGTCCCATCACCACTAATGGTGGATGGATGGATGGACACTGCAAATGGCCGCCACTGTGCGGATGGACAATGCAAATGGCCGCCACAGTGTCCCATCACCAACTAATGGTAGATGGATTAGACACTGCAAATGGCCGCCACTGTGCCCCATGACCGTCTGTAACTGACCGCCCATGGGTGGGCGAGAGGGACTAATGTGTTTGCTGCCGCTGTGTTTGGGCAGGCTGGCGCGAGTGGGCAAGGTGGGCCCGGTCATCAGTCAGTACGTGGACTCCCAGTGGAGCCTGGCCTGCTTCACCGTGCCCGCGGAGTGTGCCTGCATCTGTGCATTCGGCAAAAACAGCTCCAAGAACGTCAACTCCGTCATCAGTGAGTCCCCCTCCTCCCCCTTCTCTTCCCCCTCTCTCTCTTCTCAATCTCTTATCTCTCTCTCTCTTTCCCTCTCTCTCTTTCTCTCTCCCTCTCCCCCCTCTCTCTCTTTCTCGCTGATTAGACTCTAACACTCTCTCTCTCTCTCCCCCTCTACCCCTCTCTCTCCCTCTCTCCCTCTCATCTACCTCTCTCTCTCCCTGATTAGACTCTAACCCCCTCTCTCTCTCTCTCTCCCTCTCCCCCTCTCTCTCTCTCTCCCCCCTCTCTGAATAGACTCTAACACTCTAACCCCCTCTCTCTCTCTCTCTCCCTCTCCCCCCCTCTCTCTCTCTCCCCCATCTGAATAGACTCTAACACTCTAACCCCCTCTCTCTCTCTCTCTCTCTCTCTCCCCTCTCTGAATAGACTCTAACACTCTAACCCCCCCTCTCTCTCTCTCTCTCTCCCTCTCCCCCCTTCTCTCTCTCTCTCCCTGTCTCTCTCTCTCCCCCCTCTCTGAATAGACTGTAACACTCTAACCCTCTCTCTCTCCCTGTCTCTCTCTCCCCCTCTCTGAATAGACTGTAACACTCTCTCTCTCTCTCTCTCCCTCTCTCTCTCTCTACCCCCTCTCTGAATAGACTGTAACACTCTAACCCTCTCTCTCCCTCCCTCTCTCCCTCTACCACTACGGGGCGCCACATTGAAGGCAGCCTCTGGTCGTTTTTCCTACTTTTGTTTATTTTAGTTTGTTTGACCAGTTTGTTTTGGGAATTCTTTAGTTTTTTAATGTGGGTGAGGGGGGCAGGGTAAAGGGGGGGAAACCGCTTCCCAGTCGCTTCCTGGCGAGGATGCGACTATTTCTCCGAGTCGCGTCCTCGCCCCCCTCCACGCGGCCTACCAACTGGATCGGAGCGGCCTTCCCTACCGGAGACCGCGGACCGGACCAGAGCGGGGCGCGGCGCGGCGTTGGATTCACCACGGAGCGGGCAATGCCGACCTGGAGCGTTGGGGCCTGCAGCGTGGACATGGCGGAGCTGTGGGTCGTGGAGCTCCCAGCGCGGGCGGAGCTGAACAACATCGGGGGAGTCCCTGGGGTCCTTTGCCGAGGACCGCCTGTGTGAATGCCCGCCCGGCGCGGCCTGGGGACTTCAGGAGTCGCAGACTCCGGTGGGTAGCGGCCGATTCGGAGGTCCAAGCCGCTGGGGTTGGCCTCCCGTTCCCACGTCGGAGTTCCAACATCCCGGCGAGCGGGCCTGAGCGGCGGTGGCCACCCGGAGCGTCGACTGGGGGGCTCCGGAGACCCCGACCACGGAGAAACATCAGAGGAAGACGACTGACTCTGGTGCCTTCCCTCACAGTGGGGAACATATGATTCTCCTGTGTGGGGATGTTGTATGTTGGTCTCTATCGTGTGTGGTGGTCTTTATATTAGTGTATGGTTGTATGGTAATCACACATTACACTGTACCAACTGGTACATGTGACAAATACATGTATCTATCTATCTATCTCTCTATCTCTCTATCTCTCTCTCTCTCTCTCTCTCTCTCTCTGCCTCCTCTCTCTCTCTCTCTCTCTCTCTCTCTCTCTCTCTCTCCTCTCTCTCCTCTCTCTCTCTCTCTCCACTGAATGGACTCTAACACTTTAACCCTCTCTCTCTCCCTCTCTCTCTCTCTCTCTTCCCCCTCTCTGAATAGACTGTAACACTCTAATCCCCCCCTCTCTCCCTCTCCCCAGCCATCTGTGTGGACGGGACCTTCCACAAATACGTCTTCTCTCCTGACGGCAACTGCAACCGCGAAGCTTTCGACGTCTATCTGGACATCTGTGACGATGATGACTTCTGAACGTCCCCCCCCCCCTCCCCCTCTCTCTCCCCCCCCCTCTCACCCCCCCCCGCTCTCTCCCCCTTCCCCTTCTCTCCCCGCCCCCCACCTCCACTCCCTTCTCCTGGGCCCGATGGCGGGAGATCGGACTGTCTCTGTGAAGCTCTGGGCTCTGGTGAAATCCCACCCACTCACCTTTCATCCCCAACGAGAACATATTTAAACCCCCCCCCTCCCCAGAATCTTTCTCGCAGAGTCAAACGGCGCGGAAACAGGCCCTTCGGCCCGACTTGCCCACACCGGCCAACATGCCCCATCTACGCTAGTCCCACCTGCCCACGTTTTGCCCGCATATCCCTCCAAACCCGTCCTATCCATGGACCTGTCCACGTGTCTCTTAAAACGTTGCCTCAACTATCTCCTCCGGCAGCTCGTTCCATACACCACCACCCTCTGTGGGGAAAAGTTACCCCTCAGATTCCTATTCAATCTTTTCCCCTTCACCTTGAACCTGTGTCCTCTGGTCCTCGATTCCCCTACTCTGGGCAAGAGACTCTGCCCGATCTATTCCTCTGGTGATTTTATCCACCTTTATAAGATCGCCCCTCATCCTCCTGCGCTCCATGGAATAGAGTCCCAGTGGATATGG
>JAXLNO010002245.1:44065-98637 GCA_038087875.1 Malacoraja senta | reverse complement strand
ACATCAGTGATGATGGGACACAGTGGCGGCCATTTGCAGTGTCCATCCGCACAGTGGCGGCCATTTGCAGTGTCCTTCCCTCTATCCATCATCGGTGGTGATGGGACACAGTTTAAAAAAAAGAAACTCTACAATAATTGTATAACTGCTCTGTCGATCGTCTTATCCTTGTCCAATTGCTTCTAAGAAAATAAATAAAATATTTAAAAAACCATATTCATTCATTAATTCAATATTTAATTCATTATATACACTGAGTTTTAATGTCTGTGTTATACACAAGCTGAGACCAACTATTAACAGCCCGTAACTGAACCATATCCACTGGATATGGGGAGAGGGGGAGAGGGGGGAGGGGGGCGAGAGAGAGGGGGGATGGGGGGGACGTTCAGAAGTCATCATCGTCACAGATGTCCAGATAGACGTCGAAAGCTTCGCGGTTGCAGTTGCCGTCAGGAGAGAAGACGTATTTGTGGAAGGTCCCGTCCACACAGATGGCTGGGCAGAGGGAGAGAGGGGGGGTTTAGAGTGTTACAGTCTATTCAGAGGGGGGAGAGAGAGAGGGAGAGAGAGGGAGATAGAGAGAGAGGGAGAGAGAAGGAGGGAGAGAGAGAGGGAAAGAAGGAGTGAGAGATAGAGAGATTGAGAGGAGAGGGAGGGGGAGTGAGAGAGGGGGAAGAGAGGGAGAGGGAAAGAGGGAGAGAGAGAGATAGAGAGAGAGAGGAGTGAGAGGGAGGGGGAGAGAGGGAAGAGAGGGGTGGGGTAAGAGAGGGAGAGGGGAGGGGGAGAGATGGAGAGGGAGGGGGAGTAAGAGAGAGGGGGGGAAGAGAAGGGCCTCGCGCCAGCCTGCACAAACACAGCGGCAGCAAACACATTAGTCCCTTTCGCCCGCCCATGGGCGGCCATTTGCAGATGGTCATGGGGCACAGTGGCGGCCATTTGCAGTGTCCAATGCATCTACCATTAGTTGGTGATGGGACACTGTGGCAGCCATTTGCAGTGTCCATCTGCATAGTGGCGGCCATTTGCAGTGTCCTTCCATCCATCCACCATTGGTGGTGATGGGACAGTGGCGGCCATTTGCAGTGTCCTTCCCTCTATCCACCATTAGTTGGCGATGGCACACAGTGGCGGCCATTTGCAGTGTCCATCCGCACAGTGGCGACCATTTGCAGTGTCCAATCCATCTACCATTAGTAGGTAATGGGACACAGTGATGGCCATTTGCAATGTCCCGCCCAGCGCCAATGGATGCCGGTGGCCATTTGCAATGTCCCACCCAACATGGGCGACCCAAAAGAAAGTCAAGACATCATCCCCCCCCGCGGCACGAGACTGACGCCGATCGTCGGTTGAGGCGGGTGTCCTTCAGGGCGAAGATGTGAACCGTTCCCTTGTCACTGGAGGCGCAGAGGAAGGAGGAATCGTGGCTGAAGTTGATGCTGAGGGGAGGGGGAGCGGGCGAGAGAGACAGGAGGATTAACGCCAGCACCCCCAGCACTCACGCATAACCTCTCTCCCCCCCGTTCCTCCTCTCTCCCCCCTCTGTCTCTCACCAGTACAATACAAGATCCAATAATTTGAGTATTGAGAGTTGTCAGAGCCATCGAGATTTCTCTATTTGAAGGAATTATAGTTAGATTTAGTCGAGACACAACTTGTTCACTTATAAAACGTTCTGAACTGCCAGAATCAAGTAGTACATTAAGTGTATGGCCATTGATGGATAATGTTGTAGCTGCATGAGACAAGCTCTGAGGAAATGCAGCTATAATTACACATAAAGAAGGCATATACATGGCAGCAGTCACACTTTTAGTAGTTGCTTTGGACTTGCATACTCTAGAAAAATGTCCCTTCTTGCCACAACTATTACAAGTTGCCTCTTGAGCAGGGCATCTCTCTCTCTTATGAATATTACCCCGCAAAAGTAACACATCCTTTTTGAATAATTATATGCTGTAGCAAGGTCTCCTTTATCAGTAGAAATTGTTTCAGCTTGCTCCATATTAGTACTTGGGTGAAATTCTTTTGCAGTAGTTGCAGCAGAATACACATTAGATGAGTCATATGCATCACAATGTTTCTGAGCCAAGTCTAATAAGCTTGATTGTAAGCTGACTGTAAAGCCAAGGTTTTGTTTTCTAATAGTTTCTGTCGTATTAAAGGCGATGCCAAACCATTGATAAAAGAGTCTCGAAAAAGTTCCTGTCGATATTGATCAGCCGTAACTACTTTGAATGGACAGTCTTTACTAAGTCTTTGAAGTACTTGTGAAAATTCATCAATTGACTCACCAGGTTTTTGTTTCCGAGTACCAAGGAGGTGTCGAGCGAATATCACATTGGGTGTCTTAACGAAGAGTCTGCTTAGTACATCAATAGCAGAAACATAAGTTGTACATTCCACTATGTAATCATATACATCAGAAGAGACGAAGCTTATTAATGTCTTGAGTCTGTATGGTGCATCATTGCCACACTCATCAAAGAAGTTATTTAATATACGAAGCCAGTGCTTCCATTCCTTTGCAGTAGCAGGTGAGTTGGGATCCAGATCCAAGCGTTGTGGTTTCAATAGTTTCTCCATCCCAAGTCGGACTGCTAAGATAAGTTGCTTATATTGTTGCAAGGCAAATGAAACTTTTCACTACTCAAAATTCACTTAACTTTATTTAAGCTTTAAGCAACTTGTTTCTTTAATACATAAACTCAGAAACGTCTGGCAAACATGGCTGATTCCGCAGGCCTTTCCCGCCCGAAATACCTCGCACATGCGCACACTCCGGAAAAGTCTTGCACATGCGCACACTCTAGAAGAGCCCTGCACCTGCGCACATGCGCCCACTTCAGTTTGAAATTGCAAAAGGTTTGCTTTGAAAATGCAAAAGGTGTGCTTTGAAAACGCAAATGGTGGTTTGGTTTGAAAATGCAAATGGTGGTCTGGTTTGGAAATGCAAAAGGTTTGGTTTGAAAATGCAAAAGGTTTGCTTTTAAAATGCAAAAGGTGGTTTCCTTTGAAAATGCAAAAATTGATTTGCTTTGAAAATGCAAAAGGTGGTTCGGTTTTGAAATGCAAAAGATTTGGTTTGAAAATGCAAAAGGTTTGGTTTGAAAATGCAAAAGGTTTGGTTTGAAAATGCAAAAGGTTTGCTTCGAAAATGCAAAAGGTGGTATTCTTTGAAAATGCAATTGTTAGTTTGCTTTGAAAATGCAAGAAGAGTTTGCTTTGAAAATGCAAAAGTGGTTTTGCTTTGAAAATGCAAAATGTGGTTTGCTTTGAAAATACAAAAGGTGGTTTGCCTTGAGAATGCAAAAGGTTTGCTTTGAAAATGCAAAGGGTTTGCTTTGAAAATGCAAAAGGTGGTTTGGTTTGAAAATGCAAAAGGTGGTTTGCTTTATGGAAAATGTGGCTGGCTTTGAAAATGCAAAAGGTGGTTTTCTTTCAAAATGTAAAAATGTAGTTTTGTTTGAAAATGCAAATGGTGGTTTGGTTTAGAAAAGCAAAAGGTAGTTTGGATTGGAAATGCAAAAGGATAGCTTTGAAATTACAAAAGGTTTTCTTTGAAAATGCAAAAGGTGCTTTGCTTAGAAAATGCAAAATGTGGTTTACTTTGAAAATGCAAAAGCTGGTTTTCTTTGAAAATGCTAAAGATTTGATTTGAAAATGCAAAAGGTTTTGTTTGAAAATGCAAAAGGTTTGCTTTGAAAATGCAAAATGTGGTTTGCTTTAAAAATGCAAAAGGTGGTTTTCTTTGAAAATGCAAAAGGTGGTTTGCTTTGAAAATGCACAAGGGTTTACTTTGAAAATGCAAAAGGTTTGCTTTGAAAATGCAAATAGTGGTTTGCTTTGAAGGGCAAATGGTGCTTTGCTTTGAAAATGCAAAACATGGTTTGCTTTGAAAATGCAAAAGATGGTTTGCTTAGAAAATGCAAATGGTGGTTTGCTTTGAAAATGCAAAAGATGGTTTGCTTTGAAATTGCAAAAAGTGGTTTGCTTTGAAAATGCAAATGGTGGTTTGCTTTGAAAATGCAAAAGGTGGTTTGCTATAAAATGCCAAAAGGCGGTTTGCTTTGAAAATGCAAAATGTGGATTTCTTTGAAAATGCAAAAGGTCGTTTGTTTTGATAATGCAAAAAGTTGTTTGCTTTGAAAATGCAAAAGTTGGTTTGCTGGTTTGCATTGAAAATGCAAAAGGTGGTTTGCTTTGAAAATGCAAAAGGTGGTGTGCTTTGAAAATGCAAAAGGTGGTTTGCTTTAAAAATGCCAAAGGAGGTTTGCTTTGAAAATGCAAAAGGTGGTTTGCTTTGATAATGCAAAAGGTGGTTTGCTATGAAAATGCAAAAAGGTTTGCTAAAAATGCAGTTGATTGTTTGCTTTGAAAATGGAAAAGTGGTTTGCTTTGAAAATGCAAAAGGTGGTTTGCTTTGAAAATGCAAAAAATGTGGTTTGCTTTGAAAATGCAAAAGGTGGTTTGCTTTGAAAATACAAAAGGTGGTTTGCTTAGAAAATGCAAATGGTGGTTTGCTTTGAAAATGCAAAAGATGGTTTGCTTTGAAATTGCAAAAAAGTGGTTTGCTTTGAAAATGCAAATGGTGGTTTGCTTTGAAAATGCAAAAGGTGGTTTGGTTTGAAAATGCAAAAGGTGGTTTGCTTTATGGAAAATGTGGCTGGCTTTGAAAATGCAAAAGGTGGTTTTCTTTCAAAATGTAAAAATGTAGTTTTGTTTGAAAATGCAAATGGTGGTTTGATTTAGAAAAGCAAAAGGTAGTTTGGATTGGAAATGCAAAAGGATGGCTTTGAAATTACAAAAGGTTTTCTTTGAAAATGCAAAAGGTGCTTTGCTTAGAAAATGCAAAATGTGGTTTACTTTGAAAATGCAAAAGCTGGTTTTCTTTGAAAATGCTAAAGATTTGATTTGAAAATGCAAAAGGTTTTGTTTGAAAATGCAAAAGGTTTGCTTTGAAAATGCAAAATGTGGTTTGCTTTAAAAATGCAAAAGGTGGTTTTCTTTGAAAATGCAAAAGGTGGTTTGCTTTGAAAATGCACAAGGGTTTACTTTGAAAATGCAAAAGGTTTGCTTTGAAAATGCAAATAGTGGTTTGCTTTGAAGGGCAAATGGTGCTTTGCTTTGAAAATGCAAAACATGGTTTGCTTTGAAAATGCAAAAGATGGTTTGCTTAGAAAATGCAAATGGTGGTTTGCTTTGAAAATGCAAAAGATGGTTTGCTTTGAAATTGCAAAAAGTGGTTTGCTTTGAAAATGCAAATGGTGGTTTGCTTTGAAAATGCAAAAGGTGGTTTGCTATAAAATGCCAAAAGGCGGTTTGCTTTGAAAATGCAAAATGTGGATTTCTTTGAAAATGCAAAAGGTCGTTTGTTTTGATAATGCAAAAAGTTGTTTGCTTTGAAAATGCAAAAGTTGGTTTGCTGGTTTGCATTGAAAATGCAAAAGGTGGTTTGCTTTGAAAATGCAAAAGGTGGTGTGCTTTGAAAATGCAAAAGGTGGTTTGCTTTAAAAATGCCAAAGGAGGTTTGCTTTGAAAATGCAAAAGGTGGTTTGCTTTGAAAATGCAAAAGGTGGTTTGCTATGAAAATGCAAAAAGGTTTGCTAAAAATGCAGTTGATTGTTTGCTTTGAAAATGGAAAAGGTGGTTTGCTTTGAAAATGCAAAAGGTGGTTTGCTTTGAAAATGCAAAAAATGTGGTTTGCTTTGAAAATGCAAAAGGTGGTTTGCTTTGAAAATACAAAAGGTGGTTTGCTTTGAAAATGCAAAAGGTGGCTTGCTTTTAATATGCAAATGGTGGTTTGCTTTGAAAATGCAAAAGGTGGTTTACCTTGAAAATGCAAAAGGTGGTTTGCTTTGAAAATGCAAATGGTGGTTTGCTTTGAAAATGTAAAAAGTGGTTTGCTTTGAAAATGTAAAAGGTGGTTTGCTTTGAAAATGCAAAAGGTGGTTTGCTGGTTTGCATAGAAAATGCAAAAGCTGTTTTTTAATGGAAATGCAAAAGGTGGTTTGCTTTGAAAATGAAAAGATGGTATGCTTTGAAAATGCAAAAGGTGGTTTGCTTTGAAAATGCAAAAGGTTTGCTTTGAAAATGCGAAGGGTTAGGTTGAAAATGCAAAAGGTTAGCTTTGAAAATGCAAATAGTGGTTTGCTTTGAAGGGCAAATTGTGGTTTGCTTTGAAAAAGCAAAAGGTGGTTTGCTTTGAAAAGGCAAAAGGTGGTATGCTTTGAAAAGGCAAAAGGTGGTTTGCTTTGAAATTGCAAAAAGTGGTTTGCTTTGAAAATGCAAATGGTGGTTTGCCTTGAAAATGCGAAAGGTGGTTTGCTATAAAATGCCAAAAGGCGGTTTGCTTTGAAAATGCAAAATGTGCTTTGCTTTGAAAATGTAAAATGTCATTTGTTTAGAAAATGGAAAAGGTGGTTTGCTTTGAAAATTCAAAATTTGGTTTGCTGGTTTGCATTGAAAATGCAATAGGTGGTTTGCTTTGAAAATGAAAAAAGGTGGTTTGCTTTTAAAATCAAAAGGTTTGCTTTGAAAATGCAAAGGGTTTACTTTGGAAATGCAAAGGGTTTACTTTGAAAATGCAAAAGGTTTGCTTTGAAAATGAAAATAGTGGTTTGCTTTGAAGGGCAAATGGTGGTTTGCTTTGAAAATGCAAAAGGTGATTTGCTTTGAAAAGGCAAAAGGTGGTTTGCTTTGAAAATGCAAAAGGTGGTTTGCTATGAAAATGCAAAATGATTTGCTTTAAAAATGCAGTAGATGGTTTGCTTTGAAAATGGAAAAGGTGGTTTGCTTTGAAAATGCAAAAGGTGGTTTGCTATAAAATGCCAAAAGGCGGTTTGCTTTGAAAATGCAAAATGTGCTTTGCTTTGAAAATGTAAAATGTCGTTTGTTTAGAAAATGGAAAAGGTGGTTTGCTTTGAAAATGCAAAATTTGGTTTGCTGGTTTGCATTGAAAATGCAAAAGGTGGTTTGCTTTGAAAATGAAAAAAGGTGGTTTGCTTTTAAAATCAAAAGGTTTGCTTTGAAAATGCAAAGGGTTTACTTTGGAAATGCAAAGGGTTTACTTTGAAAATGCAAAAGGTTTGCTTTGAAAATGAAAATAGTGGTTTGCTTTGAAGGGCAAATGGTGGTTTGCTTTGAAAATGCAAAAGGTGATTTGCTTTGAAAAGGCAAAAGGTGGTTTGCTTTGAAAATGCAAAAGGTGGTTTGCTATGAAAATGCAAAATGATTTGCTTTAAAAATGCAGTAGATGGTTTGCTTTGAAAATGGAAAAGGTGGTTTGCTTTGAAAATGCAAAAGGTTGTTTGCATTGAAAATGCAAAAAGGTGGTTTGCTTTGAAAATGCAAAAGTTTGCTTTGAAAATGCAAATAGTGGTTTGCTTTGGAGGGCAAATGGTGGTTTGCTTTGTAAAAAGCAAAAGGTGGTTTGCTTTGAAAATGCAAAGGGTTGTTTGCTTTAGAAATGCAAAAGGTGGTTTGCTGGTTTGTATTGAAAATGCAAAAGGTTCATTGTTTGAAAATGCAAAATGTGGAGTGCGTTGAAAATGAAAAAGGTGGTTTGCTTTAAAAATGCAGTAGATGGTTTGCTTTGAAAATGGAAAAGGTAGTTTGCTTTGAAACTGCAAAAGGTGGTTTGCTTTGAAAATCCAAAAAGGTTTGCTTTAAAAATGTAGTAAATGGTTTGCTTTGAAAATGGTAAAAGTGGTTTGCTTTGAAAATGTAACAGGTGGTTTGCTTTGAAATAGCAAGATAAGTGGTTTGCTTTGAAAATGCAAAAGGTGGTTTGCTTTGAAAATACAAAAGTTGGTTTGCTTTGAAAATGCAAAAGGTGGTTTGCCTTTAAAATGCAAAAGGTGGTTTGCTTTGAAAATGCAAATGGTGGTTTGCTTTGAAAATGCAAATAGTGGTTTGCTTTGAAAATGCAAACGGTGGTTTGCTTAGAAAATGCAAATGGTGGTTTGCTTTGAAAATGCAAAAGATGGTTTGCTTTGAAATTGCAAAAAGTGGTTTGCTTTGAAAATGCAAATGATGGTTTGCTTTGAAAATGCAAAAGGTGGTTTGCTATAAAATGCCAAAAGGCGGTTTGCTTTGAAAATGCAAAATGTGGATTTCTTTGAAAATGCAAAAGGTCGTTTGTTTTGATAATGCAAAAAGTTGTTTGCTTTGAAAATGCAAAAGTTGGTTTGCTGGCTTGCATTGAAAATGCAAAAGGTGGTTTGCTTTGAAAATGCAAAAGGTGGTGTGCTTTGAAAATGCAAAAGGTGGTTTGCTTTAAAAATGCCAAAGGAGGTTTGCTTTGAAAATGCAAAAGGTGGTTTGCTTTGAAAATGCAAAAGGTGGTTTGCTATGAAAATGCAAAAAGATTTGCTAAAAATGCAGTAGATTGTTTGCTTTGAAAATGGAAAAGGTGGTTTGCTTTGAAAATGCAAAAGGTGGCTTGCTTTGAAAATGCAAAAAATGTGGTTTGCTTTGAAAATGCAAAAGGTGGTTTACCTTGAAAATGCAAAAGGTGGTTTGCTTTGAAAATGCAAATGGTGGTTTGCTTTGAAAATGTAAAAGGTGGTTTGCTTTGAAAATGCAAAAGGTGGTTTGCTGGTTTGCATAGAAAATGCAAAAGCTGCTTTTTAATGGAAATGCAAAAGGTGGTTTGCTTTGAAAATGAAAAGATGGTATGCTTTGAAAATGCAAAAGGTGGTTTGCTTTGAAAATGCAAAAGGTTTGCTTTGAAAATGCAAAGGGTTAGGTTGAAAATGCAAAAGGTTAGCTTTGAAAATGCAAATAGTGGTTTGCTTTGAAGGGCAAATTGTGGTTTGCTTTGAAAAAGCAAAAGGTGGTTTGCTTTGAAAAGGCAAAAGGTGGTATGCTTTGAAAAGGCAAAAGGTGGTTTGCTTTGAAATTGCAAAAAGTGGTTTGCTTTGAAAATGCAAATGGTGGTTTGCTTTGAAAATGCGAAAGGTGGTTTGCTATAAAATGCCAAAAGGCGGTTTGCTTTGAAAATGCAAAATGTGCTTTGCTTTGAAAATGTAAAATGTCGTTTGTTTAGAAAATGGAAAGGGTGGTTTGCTTTGAAAATGCAAAATTTGGTTTGCTGGTTTGCATTGAAAATGCAAAAGGTGGTTTGCTTTGAAAATGAAAAAAGGTGGTTTGCTTTTAAAATCAAAAGGTTTGCTTTGAAAATGCAAAGGGTTTACTTTGGAAATGCAAAGGGTTTACTTTGAAAATGCAAAAGGTTTGCTTTGAAAATGAAAATAGTGGTTTGCTTTGAAGGGCAAATGGTGGTTTGCTTTGAAAATGCAAAAGGTGATTTGCTTTGAAAAGGCAAAAGGTGGTTTGCTTTGAAAATGCAAAAGGTGGTTTGCTATGAAAATGCAAAATGATTTGCTTTAAAAATGCAGTAGATGGTTTGCTTTGAAAATGGAAAAGGTGGTTTGCTTTGAAAATGCAAAAGGTTGTTTGCATTGAAAATGCAAAAAGGTGGTTTGCTTTGAAAATCAAAAGGTTTGCTTTGAAAATGCAAAGGGTTTACTTTGAAAATGCAAAAGTTTGCTTTGAAAATGCAAATAGTGGTTTGCTTTGAAGGGCAAATGGTGGTTTGCTTTGAAAAAAGCAAAAGGTGGTTTGCTTTGAAAATGCAAAAGGTGGTTTCCTTTGAAAATGCAAAAGGTGGTTTGCTTTAGAAATGCAAAAGGTGGTTTGCTGGTTTGTATTGAAAATGCAAAAGGTTCATTGCTTTGAAAATGCAAAATGTGGAGTGCGTTGAAAATGAAAAAGGTGGTTTGCTTTAAAAATGCAGTAGATGGTTTGCTTTGAAAATGGAAAAGGTAGTTTGCTTTGAAACTGCAAAAGGTGGTTTGCTTTGAAAATCCAAAAAGGTTTGTTTTAAAAATGTAGTAAATGGTTTGCTTTGAAAATGGTAAAAGTGGTTTGCTTTGAAAATGTAACAGGTGGTTTGCTTTGAAATAGCAAGATAAGTGGTTTGCTTTGAAAATGCAAAAGGTGGTTTGCTTTGAAAATACAAAAGTTGGTTTGCTTTGAAAATGCAAAAGGTGGTTTGCCTTTAAAATGCAAAAGTTGGTTTGCTTTGAAAATGCAAATGGTGGTTTGCTTTGAAAATGCAAAATGTTTGCTTTGAAAATGCAAAGGGTGTACTTTGAAAATGCAAATGGTTTGCTTTGAAAATGCAAATAGTGGTTTGCTTTGAAAATGCAAAAGGTGGTTTGCTTTTAAAATGCAAAAGGTAGTTTGCATTGAAAATGCAAAAGGTGGTTTGGTTTGAAATTGCAAAAAGTGGTTTGCTTTGAAAATGCAAATGGTGGTTTGCTTTGAAAATGCAAAACATGGTTTGCTATAAAATGCCTAAAGGCGGTTTGCTTTGAAAATGCAAAATGTGGATTTCTTTGAAAATGCAAAAGGTCGTTTGTTTTGATAATGCAAAAGGTGGTTTGCTTTGAAAATGCCATAGATGGTTAGTTTGAAAATGCAAAAGGTGGTTTGCTATGAAAATACAAAAAGGTTGGCTTTAAAAATGCAGTAGGTTTGCTTTGAAAATGGAAAAAAGTGGTTTGCTTTCAAAATGGAAAAGGAGCTTTGCTTTGAAAATGCAAAACATGGTTTGCTTTGAAAATGCAAAAGATGGTTTGCTTAGAAAATGCAAATGGTGGTTTGCTTTGAAAATGCAAAAGATGGTTTGCTTTGAAATTGCAAAAAGTGGTTTGCTTTGAAAATGCAAATGGTGGTTTGCTTTGAAAATGCAAAAGGTGGTTTGCTATAAAATGCCAAAAGGCGGTTTGCTTTGAAAATGCAAAATGTGGATTTCTTTGAAAATGCAAAAGGTCGTTTGTTTTGATAATGCAAAAAGTTGTTTGCTTTGAAAATGCAAAAGTTGGTTTGCTGGTTTGCATTGAAAATGCAAAAGGTGGTTTGCTTTGTAAATGCAAAAGGTGGTGTGCTTTGAAAATGCAAAAGGTGGTTTGCTTTAAAAATGCCAAAGGAGGTTTGCTTTGAAAATGCAAAAGGTGGTTTGCTTTGAAAATGCAAAAGGTGGTTTGCTATGAAAATGCAAAAAGGTTTGCTAAAAATGCAGTTGATTGTTTGCTTTGAAAATGGAAAAGGTGGTTTGCTTTGAAAATGCAAAAGGTGGTTTGCTTTGAAAATGCAAAAAATGTGGTTTGCTTTGAAAATGCAAAAGGTGGTTTGCTTTGAAAATACAAAAGGTGGTTTGCTTTGAAAATGCAAAAGGTGGCTTGCTTTTAATATGCAAATGGTGGTTTGCTTTGAAAATGCAAAAGGTGGTTTACCTTGAAAATGCAAAAGGTGGTTTGCTTTGAAAATGCAAATGGTGGTTTGCTTTGAAAATGTAAAAAGTGGTTTGCTTTGAAAATGTAAAAGGTGGTTTGCTTTGAAAATGCAAAAGGTGGTTTGCTGGTTTGCATAGAAAATGCAAAAGCTGTTTTTTAATGGAAATGCAAAAGGTGGTTTGCTTTGAAAATGAAAAGATGGTATGCTTTGAAAATGCAAAAGGTGGTTTGCTTTGAAATGCAAAAGGTTTGCTTTGAAAATGCGAAGGGTTAGGTTGAAAATGCAAAAGGTTAGCTTTGAAAATGCAAATAGTGGTTTGCTTTGAAGGGCAAATTGTGGTTTGCTTTGAAAAAGCAAAAGGTGGTTTGCTTTGAAAAGGCAAAAGGTGGTATGCTTTGAAAAGGCAAAAGGTGGTTTGCTTTGAAATTGCAAAAAGTGGTTTGCTTTGAAAATGCAAATGGTGGTTTGCCTTGAAAATGCGAAAGGTGGTTTGCTATAAAATGCCAAAAGGCGGTTTGCTTTGAAAATGCAAAATGTGCTTTGCTTTGAAAATGTAAAATGTCATTTGTTTAGAAAATGGAAAAGGTGGTTTGCTTTGAAAATGCAAAATTTGGTTTGCTGGTTTGCATTGAAAATGCAATAGGTGGTTTGCTTTGAAAATGAAAAAAGGTGGTTTGCTTTTAAAATCAAAAGGTTTGCTTTGAAAATGCAAAGGGTTTACTTTGGAAATGCAAAGGGTTTACTTTGAAAATGCAAAAGGTTTGCTTTGAAAATGAAAATAGTGGTTTGCTTTGAAGGGCAAATGGTGGTTTGCTTTGAAAATGCAAAAGGTGATTTGCTTTGAAAAGGCAAAAGGTGGTTTGCTTTGAAAATGCAAAAGGTGGTTTGCTATGAAAATGCAAAATGATTTGCTTTAAAAATGCAGTAGATGGTTTGCTTTGAAAATGGAAAAGGTGGTTTGCTTTGAAAATGCAAAAGGTGGTTTGCTATAAAATGCCAAAAGGCGGTTTGCTTTGAAAATGCAAAATGTGCTTTGCTTTGAAAATGTAAAATGTCGTTTGTTTAGAAAATGGAAAAGGTGGTTTGCTTTGAAATGGCAAAATTTGGTTTGCTGGTTTGCATTGAAAATGCAAAAGGTGGTTTGCTTTGAAAATGAAAAAAGGTGGTTTGCTTTTAAAATCAAAAGGTTTGCTTTGAAAATGCAAAGGGTTTACTTTGGAAATGCAAAGGGTTTACTTTGAAAATGCAAAAGGTTTGCTTTGAAAATGAAAATAGTGGTTTGCTTTGAAGGGCAAATGGTGGTTTGCTTTGAAAATGCAAAAGGTGATTTGCTTTGAAAAGGCAAAAGGTGGTTTGCTTTGAAAATGCAAAAGGTGGTTTGCTATGAAAATGCAAAATGATTTGCTTTAAAAATGCAGTAGATGGTTTGCTTTGAAAATGGAAAAGGTGGTTTGCTTTGAAAATGCAAAAGGTTGTTTGCATTGAAAATGCAAAAAGGTGGTTTGCTTTGAAAATGCAAAAGTTTGCTTTGAAAATGCAAATAGTGGTTTGCTTTGGAGGGCAAATGGTGGTTTGCTTTGTAAAAAGCAAAAGGTGGTTTGCTTTGAAAATGCAAAGGGTTGTTTGCTTTAGAAATGCAAAAGGTGGTTTGCTGGTTTGTATTGAAAATGCAAAAGGTTCATTGCTTTGAAAATGCAAAATGTGGAGTGCGTTGAAAATGAAAAAGGTGGTTTGCTTTAAAAATGCAGTAGATGGTTTGCTTTGAAAATGGAAAAGGTAGTTTGCTTTGAAACTGCAAAAGGTGGTTTGCTTTGAAAATCCAAAAAGGTTTGCTTTAAAAATGTAGTAAATGGTTTGCTTTGAAAATGGTAAAAGTGGTTTGCTTTGAAAATGTAACAGGTGGTTTGCTTTGAAATAGCAAGATAAGTGGTTTGCTTTGAAAATGCAAAAGGTGGTTTGCTTTGAAAATACAAAAGTTGGTTTGCTTTGAAAATGCAAAAGGTGGTTTGCCTTTAAAATGCAAAAGGTGGTTTGCTTTGAAAATGCAAATGGTGGTTTGCTTTGAAAATGCAAATAGTGGTTTGCTTTGAAAATGCAAACGGTGGTTTGCTTAGAAAATGCAAATGGTGGTTTGCTTTGAAAATGCAAAAGATGGTTTGCTTTGAAATTGCAAAAAGTGGTTTGCTTTGAAAATGCAAATGGTGGTTTGCTTTGAAAATGCAAAAGGTGGTTTGCTATAAAATGCCAAAAGGCGGTTTGCTTTGAAAATGCAAAATGTGGATTTCTTTGAAAATGCAAAAGGTCGTTTGTTTTGATAATGCAAAAAGTTGTTTGCTTTGAAAATGCAAAAGTTGGTTTGCTGGCTTGCATTGAAAATGCAAAAGGTGGTTTGCTTTGAAAATGCAAAAGGTGGTGTGCTTTGAAAATGCAAAAGGTGGTTTGCTTTAAAAATGCCAAAGGAGGTTTGCTTTGAAAATGCAAAAGGTGGTTTGCTTTGAAAATGCAAAAGGTGGTTTGCTATGAAAATGCAAAAAGGTTTGCTAAAAATGCAGTAGATTGTTTGCTTTGAAAATGGAAAAGGTGGTTTGCTTTGAAAATGCAAAAGGTGGCTTGCTTTGAAAATGCAAAAAAATGTGGTTTGCTTTGAAAATGCAAAAGGTGGTTTACCTTGAAAATGCAAAAGGTGGTTTGCTTTGAAAATGCAAATGGTGGTTTGCTTTGAAAATGTAAAAGGTGGTTTGCTTTGAAAATGCAAAAGGTGGTTTGCTGGTTTGCATAGAAAATGCAAAAGCTGCTTTTTAATGGAAATGCAAAAGGTGGTTTGCTTTGAAAATGAAAAGATGGTATGCTTTGAAAATGCAAAAGGTGGTTTGCTTTGAAAATGCAAAAGGTTTGCTTTGAAAATGCAAAGGGTTAGGTTGAAAATGCAAAAGGTTAGCTTTGAAAATGCAAATAGTGGTTTGCTTTGAAGGGCAAATTGTGGTTTGCTTTGAAAAAGCAAAAGGTGGTTTGCTTTGAAAAGGCAAAAGGTGGTATGCTTTGAAAAGGCAAAAGGTGGTTTGCTTTGAAATTGCAAAAAGTGGTTTGCTTTGAAAATGCAAATGGTGGTTTGCTTTGAAAATGCGAAAGGTGGTTTGCTATAAAATGCCAAAAGGCGGTTTGCTTTGAAAATGCAAAATGTGCTTTGCTTTGAAAATGTAAAATGTCGTTTGTTTAGAAAATGGAAAGGGTGGTTTGCTTTGAAAATGCAAAATTTGGTTTGCTGGTTTGCATTGAAAATGCAAAAGGTGGTTTGCTTTGAAAATGAAAAAAGGTGGTTTGTTTTTAAAATCAAAAGGTTTGCTTTGAAAATGCAAAGGGTTTACTTTGGAAATGCAAAGGGTTTACTTTGAAAATGCAAAAGGTTTGCTTTGAAAATGAAAATAGTGGTTTGCTTTGAAGGGCAAATGGTGGTTTGCTTTGAAAATGCAAAAGGTGATTTGCTTTGAAAAGGCAAAAGGTGGTTTGCTTTGAAAATGCAAAAGGTGGTTTGCTATGAAAATGCAAAATGATTTGCTTTAAAAATGCAGTAGATGGTTTGCTTTGAAAATGGAAAAGGTGGTTTGCTTTGAAAATGCAAAAGGTTGTTTGCATTGAAAATGCAAAAAGGTGGTTTGCTTTGAAAATCAAAAGGTTTGCTTTGAAAATGCAAAGGGTTTACTTTGAAAATGCAAAAGTTTGCTTTGAAAATGCAAATAGTGGTTTGCTTTGAAGGGCAAATGGTGGTTTGCTTTGAAAAAAGCAAAAGGTGGTTTGCTTTGAAAATGCAAAAGGTGGTTTCCTTTGAAAATGCAAAAGGTGGTTTGCTTTAGAAATGCAAAAGGTGGTTTGCTGGTTTGTATTGAAAATGCAAAAGGTTCATTGCTTTGAAAATGCAAAATGTGGAGTGCGTTGAAAATGAAAAAGGTGGTTTGCTTTAAAAATGCAGTAGATGGTTTGCTTTGAAAATGGAAAAGGTAGTTTGCTTTGAAACTGCAAAAGGTGGTTTGCTTTGAAAATCCAAAAAGGTTTGTTTTAAAAATGTAGTAAATGGTTTGCTTTGAAAATGGTAAAAGTGGTTTGCTTTGAAAATGTAACAGGTGGTTTGCTTTGAAATAGCAAGATAAGTGGTTTGCTTTGAAAATGCAAAAGGTGGTTTGCTTTGAAAATACAAAAGTTGGTTTGCTTTGAAAATGCAAAAGGTGGTTTGCCTTTAAAATGCAAAAGTTGGTTTGCTTTGAAAATGCAAATGGTGGTTTGCTTTGAAAATGCAAAATGTTTGCTTTGAAAATGCAAAGGGTGTACTTTGAAAATGCAAATGGTTTGCTTTGAAAATGCAAATAGTGGTTTGCTTTGAAAATGCAAAAGGTGGTTTGCTTTTAAAATGCAAAAGGTAGTTTGCATTGAAAATGCAAAAGGTGGTTTGGTTTGAAATTGCAAAAAGTGGTTTGCTTTGAAAATGCAAATGGTGGTTTGCTTTGAAAATGCAAAACATGGTTTGCTATAAAATGCCTAAAGGCGGTTTGCTTTGAAAATGCAAAATGTGGATTTCTTTGAAAATGCAAAAGGTCGTTTGTTTTGATAATGCAAAAGGTGGTTTGCTTTGAAAATGCCATAGATGGTTAGTTTGAAAATGCAAAAGTTGGTTTGCTATGAAAATACAAAAAGGTTTGCTTTAAAAATGCAGTAGGTTTGCTTTGAAAATGGAAAAAAAAGTGGTTTGCTTTCAAAATGGAAAAGGAGGTTTGCTTTGAAAATACAAAATGTGGTTTGCTTTGAAAATGCTATAAGTGGTTTGCTTTGAACATGCAAAAAGTGGTTTTCTTTGAAATTGCAAAAGGTTGGTTTGCTTTGAAAAGGTAGTTTGCTTTGAAAATGCAAAAGCTGGTTTGCTTTGAAAATGCAAAAGGTGCTTTTTAATGGAAATGCAAAAGGTGGTTTGCTTTGTAAATGAAAAAGATGGTATGCTTTGAAAATGCAAAATGTGGTTTGCTTTGAAAAAGCAAAATATGGTTTGCTGTGAAAATGCTAAATGTGTTTTTTTTTTTAAATGCAAAATGTGGTTTGCTTTGAAAATCCAAAAGGTGGTTTGCTTTGAAAATGCAAAAGGTGGTTTGCTTTGAAAAGGCAAAAGGTTTGCTTTGAAAATGCAAAGGGTTTACGTTGAAAATGCAAAAGGTTAGCTTTGAAAATGCAAATAGTGGTTTGGTTTGAAGGGCAAATTGTGGTTTGTTTTGAAAAAGCAAAAGGTGGTTTGCTTTGAAAAGGCAAAAGGTGGGTTGCTTTGAAAAGTCAAAAGGTGGTTTGCTTTGAAACAGAAAAAGGTGGTTTGCTTTTAAAATGCAAAAGGTGGTTTTCATTGAAAATGCAAAAGTTGGTGGTTTGCAAATGGTGGTTTGCTTTGAAAATGTAAAATGTCGTTTGTTTAGAAAATGGAAAAGGTGGTTTGCTTTGAAAATGCAAAAGGTGGTTTGCTTTGAAAAAGCAAAAGGTGGTTTGCTTTGAAAATGCAAAAAGGTTTGCTTTAAAAATGCAGTAGATGGTTTGATTTGAAAATGGAAAAGGTGGTTTGCTTTGAAAATGCAAAAGGTGGTTTGTTTTGAAATTGCAAAAAAAGTGGTTTACTTTGAAAATGCAAAAGGTGGTTTGCTTTGAAAATGCAAAAGGTGGTTTGCTTTAAAAATGCAAAAGGTGGCTTCCTTTTAATATACAAATGGTGGTTTGCTTTGAAAATTCAAAACGTGGTTTGCTTTTAAAATGATAACGGTGGTTTTCTTTGAAAATGCAAATGGTGGTTTGCTTTGAAAATGTAAAAGGTGGTTTTCTTAGAAAATGCAAAAGGTGGTTTGGTATAAAAATGCCAAAAAGTGGTTTGCTTTGGAAATGCAAACGGTGGTTTGCTTTGAAAATGCAAAAGGTCGTTTGCTTTGAAAATGCTAAAGGTCATTTGCTTTGAAAATGCAAAAGGTGGTTTGCTGGTTTGCATTGAAAATGCAAAAGCTGCTTTTCAATGATAATGCAAAGGGTGGTTTGCTTTGAAAATGAAAAATGTGGTTTGCTTTGAAAATGCAAAAGGTGGCTTGCTTTTAAAATGCAAAAGGTGGTTTGCTGGTTAACATTGAAAATGCAAAAGGTGGTTTGCTTTGAAAATGCAAAATGTGGTGTGCGTTGAAAATGCAAAAAGTGGTTTGCTTTAAAAATGCGGTAGATAGTTTGATTTGAAAATGGAAAAGGTGGTTTGCTTTGAAAATGCAAAAGGTGGTTTGCTTTGAAAATCCAAAAAGGTTTGCTTTAAAAATGTAGTAGATGGTTTGCTTTGAAAATGGAATAAGTGGTTTGCTTTGAAAATGCAAAAGGTGGTTTGTTTTGAAATTGCAAAAAAAAGTCGTTTGATTTGAAAATGCAAAAGGTGGTTTGCTTTGAAAATGCAAAAGGTGGCTTGCTTTTAATATGCAAATGGTGGTTTGCTTTAAAAATGCAAAAGGTGGTTTGGATTTGAAAATGGAAAAGGTGGTTTGTTTTGAAAATGCTATAGATGATTAGCTTTGAAAATGCAAAAGGTGGTTTGCTATGAAAATTCAAAAAGGTTTGCTTTAAAAATGCAGTAGGTTTGCTTTGAAAATGGAAAAGGTGGTTTGCTTTGAAATTGCAAAGGGTGGTTTGCTATAAAATGCCAAAAGGCGGTTTGCTTTGAAAATGCAAAATGTGCTTTGCTTTGAAAATGCAAAATGTCGTTTGTTTAGAAAAAACAAAAGGTGGTTTGCTTTGAAAATACAAAATGTGGTTTGCTTTTAAAATGCTATAGGTGGTTTGCTTTGAAAATGGAAAAGGTTGTTTGCTTTGTAAATGGAAACGGTGGTTTTCTTTGAAATTGCAAAAGGTGGTTTGCTTTGAAAATGCAAAAGGTGGTTTGCTTTGAAAATGCTAAAGGTGGTTTGCTTTGAAAATGCAATTGGTGGTTTGCTTTGAAAATGAAAAAGTGGTTTGCTTTCAAAATGCAAAGTGTTTACTTTGAAAATGCAAAAGGCGGTTTGCTTTGAAGGGCATATGGTGGTTTGCTTTGAAAAAGCAAAAGGTGGTTTGATTTGAAAATGAAAAAAAGGTGGTTTGCTTTTAAAATCAAAAGGTTTGCTTTGAAAATGCAAAGGGTTTACTTTGAAAATGCAAAAGGTTTGTTTTGAAAATGCGAATAGTGGTTTGCTTTGAAAAAGCAAAATGTGGTTGCTTTGAAGATGCAAAAGGTGGTTTGCTTTGAAAATGCAAAAGGTCGTTTGCTTTGAAAATACAAAAGGTCGTTTGCTTTTAAAATGCAAAAGGTGGATTGCTGGTTTGCATTGAAAATGCAAAAGGGAGTTTGCTTTGAAAATGTAAAAGGTGGTGTGCTTTGAAAATGCAAAAGGTGGTTTGCTTTGAAAATGATATAGGTGGTTTGCTTTGAAAATGCAAAAAGGTTTGCTTTAAAAAAGCAGTAGATGATTTACTTTGAAAATGGAAAAGGTGGTTTAAAAATGCAAAAGGTGGTTTCCTTTGAAAATGCAAACAGGTTTGCTTTAAAAATGCAGTAGATGGTTTGCTTTGAAAATGCAGTAGGTGGTTTGCTTTGAAAATGCAAAAGGTGGTTTGCTTTGAAAATGCAAAAGGTCGTTTGCTTTGAAAATACAAAAGGTCGTTTGCTTTTAAAATGCAAAAGGTCGTTTGCTTTGAAAATGCAATAGGTGGTTTTCTGGTTTGCATTGAAAATGCAGAAGCTGCTTTTTAATGGAAATGCAACAGGTGGTTTGCTTTGAAAATGCAAAAGATGGTATGCTTTGAAAATGCAAAAGGTGGTTTGCTTTGAAAATGCAAAAGGTGGTTTGCTTTGTAAATTCAAAAAGGTTTGCTTTAGAAAATCAGTAGATGGTTTGCTTTGAAAATGGAAAAGGTGGTTTGAAAATTCAAAAGGCGGTTTCCTTTGAAAATGCAAAAGGAGGTTTGCTTTGAAAATACAAAAGGTCGTTTGCACTGAAAATGCAAAAGGTCGATTGCTTTTAATATGCAAAAGGTCGTTTGCTTTGTAAATGCAAAAGATTGTTTGCTTTGAAATTGCAAAAAAGTGGTTTGCTTTGAAAATGCAAAATGTGGTTTGGTATAAAAATCCCCAAATGTGGTTTGCTTTGAAAATGTAAAAGGTGGTTTGCTTTGAAAATGCAAACGGTCGTTTGCTTTAAAAATGCAAAAGGTGGTTTGCTGGTTTGCATTGAAAATGCAAAAGCTGCGTTTTAGTGGAAATGCAAAATGTGGTTTGCTTTGAAAATGCAAAAGATGGTATGCTTTGAAAATGCAAAAAGGTTTGCTTTAAAAAAGCAGTAGATGGTTTGCCTTGAAAATGGAAAAGGTGGATTGAAAATGCAAAATGTGGTTTCCTTTGAAAATGCAAAAAGGTTTGCTTTAAAAATGCAATAGATGGTTTGCTTTGAAAATGGAAAAGGTGGTTTTCTTTCAAAATGCAAAAGGTGGTTTCCTTTGAAAATGCAAAAGGTGGTTTGCTTTGAAAATTCAAAAAGGTTTGCTTTAAAAAAGCAGTAGATGGCTTGCTTTGAAAATGGAAAAGGTGGTTTGAAAATTCAAAAGGTGGTTTCCTTTGAAAATGCAAAAGGAGGTTTGCTTTGAAAATACAAAAGGTCGTTTGCTCTGAAAATGAAAAGGTCGTTTGCTTTTAATATGCAAAAGGTCGTTTGCTTTGAAAATGCAAAAGATTGTTTGCTTTGAAATTGCAAAAAAGTGGTTTGCTTTGAAAATGCAAAAGTGGTTTGCTTTGAAAATACAAAACGTGGTTTGATTTGAAAATGCAAAACGTGGCTTTGTTTTAATATGCAAATGGTGGTTTGCTTTGAAAATGCAAAAAGTGGTTTGCTTTTAAAATGCAAAAGGTGGTTTGGTTTGAAAATGCAAATGTTGGTTTTCAATGAAAATGTAAAAGGTGGTTTGCTTTGAAAATGCAAAAGGTGGTTTGCTTTGAAAATGCTAAAGGTGGTTTGCTTTGAAAATGCAAATGGTGGTTTGCTTTGAAAATGAAAAAGTGGTTTGCTTTGAAAATGCTAAAGGTGGTTTGCTTTGAAAATGCAAATGGTGGTTTGCTTTGAAAATGAAAAAGTGGTTTGCTTTCAAAATGCAAAGTGTTTACTTTGAAAAAGCAAAAGGTGGTTTGATTTGAAAATGAAAAAAAGGTGGTTTGCTTTTAAAATCAAAAGGTTTGCTTTGAAAATGCAAAGGGTTTACTTTGAAAATGCAAAAGGTTTGTTTTGAAAATGCGAATAGTGGTTTGCTTTGAAAAAGCAAAAGGTGGTTGCTTTGAAGATGCAAAAGGTGGTTTGATTTGAAAATGCAAAAGGTGGTTTGCTTTGAAAATACAAAAGGTCGTTTGCTTTTAAAATGCAAAAGGTGGATTGCTGGTTTGCATTGAAAATGCAAAAGGGAGTTTGCTTTGAAAATGTAAAAGGTGGTGTGCTTTGAAAATGCAAAAGGTGGTTTGCTTTGAAAATGATATAGGTGGTTTGCTTTGAAAATGCAAAAAGGTTTGCTTTAAAAAAGCAGTAGATGATTTACTTTGAAAATGGAAAAGGTGGTTTGAAAATGCAAAAGGTGGTTTCCTTTGAAAATGCAAAAAGGATTGCTTTAAAAATGCAGTAGATGGTTTGCTTTGAAAATGCAGTAGATGGTTTGCTTTGAAAATGCAAAAGGTGGTTTGCTTTGAAAATGCAAAAGGTCGTTTGCTTTGAAAATACAAAAGGTCGTTTGCTTTTAAAATGCAAAAGGTCGTTTGCTTTGAAAATGCAATAGGTGGTTTTCTGGTTTGCATTGAAAATGCAGAAGCTGCTTTTTAATGGAAATGCAACAGGTGGTTTGCTTTGAAAATGCAAAAGATGGTATGCTTTGAAAATGCAAAAGGTGGTTTGCTTTGAAAATGCATAAGGTGGTTTGCTTTGTAAATTCAAAAAGGTTTGCTTTAGAAAATCAGTAGATGGTTTGCTTTGAAAATGGAAAAGGTGGTTTGAAAATGCAAAAGGTGGTTTCCTTTGAAAATGCAAAAGGAGGTTTGCTTTGAAAATACAAAAGGTCGTTTGCACTGAAAATGCAAAAGGTCGTTTGCTTTTAATATGCAAAAGGTCGTTTGCTTTGTAAATGCAAAAGATTGTTTGCTTTGAAATTGCAAAAAAAGTGGTTTGCTTTGAAAATGCAAAAGTGGTTTGCTTTGAAAATACAAAACGTGGTTTGATTTGAAAATGCAAAAAGTGGCTTTGTTTTAATATGCAAATGGTGGTTTGCTTTGAAAATGCAAAAGGTGGTTTGCTTTTAAAATGCAAAAGGTGGTTTGGTTTGAAAATGCAAATGTCGGTTTTCAATGAAAATGTAAAAGGTGGTTTGCTTTGAAAATGCAAAATGTGGTTTGGTATAAAAATCCCCAAATGTGGTTTGCTTTGAAAATGTAAAAGGTGGTTTGCTTTGAAAATGCAAACGGTCGTTTGCTTTGAAAATGCAAAAGGTGGTTTGCTGGTTTGCATTGAAAATGCAAAAGCTGCGTTTTAGTGGAAATGCAAAATGTGGTTTGCTTTGAAAATGCAAAAGATGGTATGCTTTGAAAATGCAAAAAGGTTTGCTTTAAAAAAGCAGTAGATGGTTTGCTTTGAAAATGGAAAAGGTGGATTGAAAATGCAAAATGTGGTTTCCTTTGAAAATGCAAAAAGGTTTGCTTTAAAAATGCAATAGATGGTTTGCTTTGAAAATGGAAAAGGTGGTTTTCTTTGAAAATGCAAAAGGTGGTTTCCTTTGAAAATGCAAAAGGTGGTTTGCTTTGAAAATTCAAAAAGTTTTGCTTTAAAAAAGCAGTAGATGGTTTGCTTTGAAAATGGAAAAGGTGGTTCGAAAATGCAAAAGGTGGTTTCCTTTGAAAATGCAAAAGGAGGTTTGCTTTGAAAATACAAAAGGTCGTTTGCTCTGAAAATGCAAAAGGTCGTTTGCTTTTAATATGCAAAAGGTCGTTTGCTTTGAAAATGCAAAAGATTGTTTGCTTTGAAATTGCAAAAAAGTGGTTTGCTTTGAAAATGCAAAAGTGGTTTGCTTTGAAAATACAAAACGTGGTTTGATTTGAAAATGCAAAAAGTGGCTTTGTTTTAATATGCAAATGGTGGTTTGCTTTGAAAATGCAAAAAGTGGTTTGCTTTTAAAATGCAAAAGGTGGTTTGGTTTGAAAATGCAAATGTTGGTTTTCAATGAAAATGTAAAACGTGGTTTGCTTTGAAAATGCAAAAGGTGGTTTGGTATAAAAATGCCAAAATGTGGTTTGCTTTGAAAATGTAAAAGGTGGTTTGCTTTGAAAATGCAAACGGTCGTTTGCTTTGAAAATGCAAAAGGTGGTTTGCTGGTTTGCATTGAAAATGCAAAAGCTGCGTTTTAATGGAAATGCAAAATGTGGTTTGCTTTGAAAATGCAAAAAGGTTTGCTTTAAAAAAGCAGTAGATGGTTTGCTTTGAAAATGGAAAAGGTGGATTGAAAATGCAAAATGTGGTATCCTTTGAAAATGCAAAAGGTCGTTTGCTTTAAAAATGCAATAGATGGTTTGCTTTGAAAATGGAAAAGGTGGTTTTCTTTGAAAATACAAAAGGTGGTTTGTTTTGAAATTGCAAAGGTGTGGTTTGCTTTGAACATGCAAAAAAGCGGTTTGCTTTGAAAATGCAAAAGGTGGTTTGCTTTGAAAATGCAAAAGGTGGTTTGCTTTGAAAATGCAAAAGGTGGTTTGCTTTGAAAATGCAAAATGAGGTTTGCTTTAAAAATGCAGTGGATGGTTTGCTTTGAAAATAGAAAAGGTGGTTTGCTTTGAAAATGCAAAAGATGGTTTGCTTTGAAATTGCAAAAAAGTGGTTTGCTTTGAAAATGCAAAAGGTGGTTTGCTTTGAAAATACAAAACGTTGTTTTCTTTGAAAATGCAAAAGGTCGTTTGCACTGAAAATGCAAAAGGTCGTTTGCTTTTAATATGCAAAAGGTCGTTTGCTTTGTAAATGCAAAAGATTGTTTGCTTTGAAATTGCAAAAAAAGTGGTTTGCTTTGAAAATGCAAAAGTGGTTTGCTTTGAAAATACAAAACGTGGTTTGATTTGAAAATGCAAAAAGTGGCTTTGTTTTAATATGCAAATGGTGGTTTGCTTTGAAAATGCAAAAGGTGGTTTGCTTTTAAAATGCAAAAGGTGGTTTGGTTTGAAAATGCAAATGTCGGTTTTCAATGAAAATGTAAAAGGTGGTTTGCTTTGAAAATGCAAAATGTGGTTTGGTATAAAAATCCCCAAATGTGGTTTGCTTTGAAAATGTAAAAGGTGGTTTGCTTTGAAAATGCAAACGGTCGTTTGCTTTGAAAATGCAAAAGGTGGTTTGCTGGTTTGCATTGAAAATGCAAAAGCTGCGTTTTAGTGGAAATGCAAAATGTGGTTTGCTTTGAAAATGCAAAAGATGGTATGCTTTGAAAATGCAAAAAGGTTTGCTTTAAAAAAGCAGTAGATGGTTTGCTTTGAAAATGGAAAAGGTGGATTGAAAATGCAAAATGTGGTTTCCTTTGAAAATGCAAAAAGGTTTGCTTTAAAAATGCAATAGATGGTTTGCTTTGAAAATGGAAAAGGTGGTTTTCTTTGAAAATGCAAAAGGTGGTTTCCTTTGAAAATGCAAAAGGTGGTTTGCTTTGAAAATTCAAAAAGGTTTGCTTTAAAAAAGCAGTAGATGGTTTGCTTTGAAAATGGAAAAGGTGGTTCGAAAATGCAAAAGGTGGTTTCCTTTGAAAATGCAAAAGGAGGTTTGCTTTGAAAATACAAAAGGTCGTTTGCTCTGAAAATGCAAAAGGTCGTTTGCTTTTAATATGCAAAAGGTCGTTTGCTTTGAAAATGCAAAAGATTGTTTGCTTTGAAATTGCAAAAAAGTGGTTTGCTTTGAAAATGCAAAAGTGGTTTGCTTTGAAAATACAAAACGTGGTTTGATTTGAAAATGCAAAAAGTGGCTTTGTTTTAATATGCAAATGGTGGTTTGCTTTGAAAATGCAAAAAGTGGTTTGCTTTTAAAATGCAAAAGGTGGTTTGGTTTGAAAATGCAAATGTTGGTTTTCAATGAAAATGTAAAACGTGGTTTGCTTTGAAAATGCAAAAGGTGGTTTGGTATAAAAATGCCAAAATGTGGTTTGCTTTGAAAATGTAAAAGGTGGTTTGCTTTGAAAATGCAAACGGTCGTTTGCTTTGAAAATGCAAAAGGTGGTTTGCTGGTTTGCATTGAAAATGCAAAAGCTGCGTTTTAATGGAAATGCAAAATGTGGTTTGCTTTGAAAATGCAAAAGATGGTATGCTTTGAAAATGCAAAAAGGTTTGCTTTAAAAAAGCAGTAGATGGTTTGCTTTGAAAATGGAAAAGGTGGATTGAAAATGCAAAATGTGGTATCCTTTGAAAATGCAAAAGGTCGTTTGCTTTAAAAATGCAATAGATGGTTTGCTTTGAAAATGGAAAAGGTGGTTTTCTTTGAAAATACAAAAGGTGGTTTGTTTTGAAATTGCAAAGGTGTGGTTTGCTTTGAACATGCAAAAAAGCGGTTTGCTTTGAAAATGCAAAAGGTGGTTTGCTTTGAAAATGCAAAAGGTGGTTTGCTTTGAAAATGCAAAAGGTGGTTTGCTTTGAAAATGCAAAATGAGGTTTGCTTTAAAAATGCAGTGGATGGTTTGCTTTGAAAATAGAAAAGGTGGTTTGCTTTGAAAATGCAAAAGATGGTTTGCTTTGAAATTGCAAAAAAGTGGTTTGCTTTGAAAATGCAAAAGGTGGTTTGCTTTGAAAATACAAAACGTTGTTTTCTTTGAAAATGCAAAAGGTCGTTTGCTCTGAAAATGCAAAAGGTCGTTTGCTTTTAATATGCAAAAGGTCGTTTGCTTTGTAAATGCAAAAGATTGTTTGCTTTGAAATTGCAAAAAAAGTGGTTTGCTTTGAAAATGCAAAAGTGGTTTGCTTTGAAAATACAAAACGTGGTTTGATTTGAAAATGCAAAAAGTGGCTTTGTTTTAATATGCAAATGGTGGTTTGCTTTGAAAATGCAAAAGGTGGTTTGCTTTTAAAATGCAAAAGGTGGTTTGGTTTGAAAATGCAAATGTCGGTTTTCAATGAAAATGTAAAAGGTGGTTTGCTTTGAAAATGCAAAATGTGGTTTGGTATAAAAATCCCCAAATGTGGTTTGCTTTGAAAATGTAAAAGGTGGTTTGCTTTGAAAAAATGCAAACCGTCGTTTGCTTTGAAAATGCAAAAGGTGGTTTGCTGGTTTGCATTGAAAATGCAAAAGCTGCGTTTTAGTGGAAATGCAAAATGTGGTTTGCTTTGAAAATGCAAAAGATGGTATGCTTTGAAAATGCAAAAAGGTTTGCTTTAAAAAAGCAGTAGATGGTTTGCTTTGAAAATGGAAAAGGTGGATTGAAAATGCAAAATGTGGTTTCCTTTGAAAATGCAAAAAGGTTTGCTTTAAAAATGCAATAGATGGTTTGCTTTGAAAATGGAAAAGGTGGTTTTCTTTGAAAATGCAAAAGGTGGTTTCCTTTGAAAATGCAAAAGGTGGTTTGCTTTGAAAATTCAAAAAGGTTTGCTTTAAAAAAGCAGTAGATGGTTTGCTTTGAAAATTGAAAAGGTGGTTTGAAAATGCAAAAGGTGGTTTCCTTTGAAAATGCAAAAGGAGGTTTGCTTTGAAAATACAAAAGGTCGTTTGCTCTGAAAATGCAAAAGGTCGTTTGCTTTTAATATGCAAAAGGTCGTTTGCTTTGAAAATGCAAAAGATTGTTTGCTTTGAAATTGCAAAAAAGTGGTTTGCTTTGAAAATGCAAAAGTGGTTTGCTTTGAAAATACAAAACGTGGTTTGATTTGAAAATGCAAAAAGTGGCTTTGTTTTAATATGCAAATGGTGGTTTGCTTTGAAAATGCAAAAAGTGGTTTGCTTTTAAAATGCAAAAGGTGGTTTGGTTTGAAAATGCAAATGTTGGTTTTCAATGAAAATGTAAAACGTGGTTTGCTTTGAAAATGCAAAAGGTGGTTTGGTATAAAAATGCCAAAATGTGGTTTGCTTTGAAAATGTAAAAGGTGGTTTGCTTTGAAAATGCAAACGGTCGTTTGTTTTGAAAATGCAAAAGGTGGTTTGCTGGTTTGCATTGAAAATGCAAAAGCTGCGTTTTAATGGAAATGCAAAATGTGGTTTGCTTTGAAAATGCAAAAGATGGTATGCTTTGAAAATGCAAAAAGGTTTGCTTTAAAAAAGCAGTAGATGGTTTGCTTTGAAAATGGAAAAGGTGGATTGAAAATGCAAAATGTGGTATCCTTTGAAAATGCAAAAGATCGTTTGCTTTAAAAATGCAATAGATGGTTTGCTTTGAAAATGGAAAAGGTGGTTTTCTTTGAAAATACAAAAGGTGGTTTGTTTTGAAATTGCAAAGGTGTGGTTTGCTTTGAAAATGCAAAAAAGCGGTTTGCTTTGAAAATGCAAAAGGTGGTTTGCTTTGAAAATGCAAAAGGTGGTTTGCTTTGAAAATGCAAAAGGTGGTTTGCTTTGAAAATGCAAAATGAGGTTTGCTTTAAAAATGCAGTGGATGGTTTGCTTTGAAAATAGAAAAGGTGGTTTGCTTTGAAAATGCAAAAGATGGTTTGCTTTGAAATTGCAAAAAAGTGGTTTGCTTTGAAAATGCAAAAGGTGGTTTGCTTTGAAAATACAAAACGTTGTTTTCTTTGAAAATGCAAAAGGTCGTTTGCTCTGAAAATGCAAAAGGTCGTTTGCTTTTAATATGCAGAAGGTCGTTTGCTTTGAAAATGCAAAAGATTGTTTGCTTTGAAATTGCAAAAAAGTGGTTTGCTTTGAAAATGCAAAAGGTGGTTTGCTTTGAAAATACAAAACGTGGTTTAATTTGAAAATGCAAAAAGTGGCTTTGTTTTAATATGCAAATGGTGGTTTGCTTTGAAAATGCAAAAGGTGGTTTACTTATAAAATGCAAAAGGTGGTTTGCTTTGAAAATGCAAAAGGTGGTTTGGTATAAAAATGCCAAAAATTGGTTTGCTTTGAAAATGCAAAAGGTAGTTTGCTTTGAAAATGCAAACGGTCGTTTGCTTTGAAAATGCAAAAGGTGGTTTGCTGATTTGCATTGTAAGTGCAAAATCTGCTTCTTAATGGAAATGCAAAAGGTGGTTTGCTTTGAAAATGCAAAAGATGGTATGCTTTGAAAATGCAAAAAGGTTTGCTTTAAAAAAGCAGTAGATGGTTTGCTTTGAAAATGGAAAAGGTGGATTGAAATTGCAAAAGGTGGTTTCCTTTGAAAATGCAAAAAGATTTGCTTTAAAAATGCAGTAGATGGTTTGCTTTGAAAATGGAAAAGGTGGTTTGCTTTGAAAATGCAAAAGGTGGTTTTTATTTGAAATTGCAAATGTGTGGTTTGCTTTGAACATGCTAAAAAAGGTAGTCTGCTTTGAAAATGTTAAAGGTGGTTTGCTTCGAAAATGCATCAGGTGGTTTGTTTTGAAATTGCAAAAGGTGGTTTGCTTTGAAAATGCAAAAGGAGGTTTGCTTTGAAAATGCAAATGGTCGTTTGCTCTATAAATGCAAACGGTCGTTTGCTATTAATATGCAAAATGTCGTTTGATTTGAAAATGCAAAAGATTGTTTACTTTGAATTTGCAAAAAAGTGGTTTGCTTTGAAAATGCGAAAGGTGGTTTGCTTTGAAAATACAAAACGTGGTTTGATTTGAAAATGTAAAAAGTGGCTTTGTTTTAATATGCAAATGGTGGTTTGCATTGAAAATGCAAAAGGTGGTTTGCTTTTAAAGTGCAAAAGGTGGTTTGCTTTGAAAATGCAAATGTTGGTTTTCAAAGAAAATGTAAAAGGTGGTTTGCTTTCAAAATGCAAAAGGTGGTTTGGTATAAAAATGCCAAAAAGTAGTTTGCTTTGAAAATGTAAAAGGTGGTTTGCTTTGAAAATGCAAAAGATGGTATGCTTTGAAAATGCTAAAAGGTTTGCTTTAAAAAAGCAGTAGATGGTTTGCTTTTTAAAATGGAAAAGGTGGATTGAAAATGCAAAAGGTGGTTTCCTTTGAAAATGCAAAAATGTTTGCTTTAAAAATGCAGTAGATGGTTTGTTTTGAAAATGGAAAAGGTGGTTTGCTTTGAAAATACAAAAGAGGGTTTGCTTTGAAATTGCAAAAAAGTGGTTTGCTTTGAAAATGCAAAAGGTGGTTTGCTTTGTAAATACAAAACGTTGTTTGATTTGAAATTGCAAAAGGTGGTTTGCTGATTTGCATTGAAAATGGAAAAGCTGCTTTTTAATGGAAATGCAAAAGGTGGTTTGCTTTGAAAATGCAAAAGATGGTATGCTTTGAAAATGCAAAAAGGTTTGCTTTAAAAAAGCAGTAGATGGTTTACTTTGAAAATGGAAAAGGTGGATTGAAATTGCAAATGTTGGTTTGGTATAAAAATGCGAAAAAGTGGTTTGCTTTGAAAATGCAAAAGGTGGTTTGCTTTGAAAATGCAAACGGTCGTTTGCTTTGAAAATGCAAAAGGTGGTTTGCTGGTTTGCATTGAAAATGCAAAAGCTGCTTTTTAATGGAAATGCATAAGGTGGTTTGCTTTGAAAATGCAAAGATGGTATGCTTTGAAAATGCAAAAGGTGGTTTGCTTTGAAAATGCAAAAGGTGGTTTGCTTTGAATATGAAAAAGCTGGTTTGCTTTGAAAATGCTAAAGGTTTGCTTTGAAAATGCAAAGGGTTTACTTTGATAATGCAAAAGGTTTGTTTTGAAAATGCAAATGGTGGTTTGCTTTGAAAATGCAAAAGGTGGTTTGCTTTTAAAATGAAAAAGGTGGGTTGCATTGAAAATACAAACGTTGGTTTGCTTGGAAATTGCAAAAAGTGGTTTGCTTTGAAAATGCAAAATGTGGTTTTCTTTGAAAATGCAAAAGGTCCTTTGCTTTGAAAATGCAAAAGGTTTACTATGAAAATGCAAAAGTTGGTTTGCTGGTTTGAATTGAAAATGAAAAAGGTGGTTTGCTTTGAAAATACACAAGGTGGTTTGCTTTGAAAATGCAAAAGGTGGTTTGCTTTGAAAATACAAAAGGTGGTTTGCTTTGAAAATGCAAAAGGTGGCTTGCTTTTAATATGCAAAAGATGGTTTGCTTTTAAAATGCAAAAGGTGTTTTGGTTTTAAAATGCAAAAGATGGTTTGGTTTTAAAATGGAAATGTTGGTTTGCTTTGAAAATGCAAAAGGTGGTTTGCTTTCAAAATGCAAAAGATGATTTGCTTTGAAAATGCTAAATGTGGTTTGCTTTGAAAATGCAAAAGGTGGTTTACTTTGAAAATGCAAAAGGTGGTGGGCTTTGAAAATGCAAAAGCTGATTTGCTTTGAAAATGCAAAAGGTCGTTTGCTTTGAAAGTGCAAAAGGTAGTTTGCTTTGAAAATGTTAAATGTGGTTTGCTTTGAAAATGCAAAAAAGAGGTTTGGTTTGAAAATACAAAAGGTGGTTTGCTTTGAAAATGCTATAAGTGGTTTGCTTTGAAAATGGAAAAGGTGGTTTTCTTTGAAAATACAAAAGGTGGTTTGATTTGAAATTGCAAAGGTGTGGTTTGCTTTGAACATGCAAAAAAGCGGTTTGCTTTGAAAATGCAAAAGGTGGTTTGCTTTGAAAATGCAAAAGGTGGTTTGCTTTGAAAATGCAAAAGGTGGTTTGCTTTGAAAATGCAAAATGAGGTTTGCTTTAAAAATGCAGTGGATGGTTTGCTTTGAAAATAGAAAAGGTGGTTTGCTTTGAAAATGCAAAAGATGGTTTGCTTTGAAATTGCAAAAAAGTGGTTTGCTTTGAAAATGCAAAAGGTGGTTTGCTTTGAAAATACAAAACGTTGTTTTCTTTGAAAATGCAAAAGGTCGTTTGCTCTGAAAATGCAAAAGGTCGTTTGCTTTTAATATGCAGAAGGTCGTTTGCTTTGAAAATGCAAAAGATTGTTTGCTTTGAAATTGCAAAAAAGTGGTTTGCTTTGAAAATGCAAAAGGTGGTTTGCTTTGAAAATACAAAACGTGGTTTAATTTGAAAATGCAAAAAGTGGCTTTGTTTTAATATGCAAATGGTGGTTTGCTTTGAAAATGCAAAAGGTGGTTTACTTATAAAATGCAAAAGGTGGTTTGCTTTGAAAATGCAAAAGGTGGTTTGGTATAAAAATGCCAAAAATTGGTTTGCTTTGAAAATGCAAAAGGTAGTTTGCTTTGAAAATGCAAACGGTCGTTTGCTTTGAAAATGCAAAAGGTGGTTTGCTGATTTGCATTGTAAGTGCAAAATCTGCTTCTTAATGGAAATGCAAAAGGTGGTTTGCTTTGAAAATGCAAAAGATGGTATGCTTTGAAAATGCAAAAAGGTTTGCTTTAAAAAAGCAGTAGATGGTTTGCTTTGAAAATGGAAAAGGTGGATTGAAATTGCAAAAGGTGGTTTCCTTTGAAAATGCAAAAAGATTTGCTTTAAAAATGCAGTAGATGGTTTGCTTTGAAAATGGAAAAGGTGGTTTGCTTTGAAAATGCAAAAGGTGGTTTTTATTTGAAATTGCAAATGTGTGGTTTGCTTTGAACATGCTAAAAAAGGTAGTCTGCTTTGAAAATGTTAAAGGTGGTTTGCTTCGAAAATGCATCAGGTGGTTTGTTTTGAAATTGCAAAAGGTGGTTTGCTTTGAAAATGCAAAAGGAGGTTTGCTTTGAAAATGCAAATGGTCGTTTGCTCTATAAATGCAAACGGTCGTTTGCTATTAATATGCAAAATGTCGTTTGATTTGAAAATGCAAAAGATTGTTTACTTTGAATTTGCAAAAAAGTGGTTTGCTTTGAAAATGCGAAAGGTGGTTTGCTTTGAAAATACAAAACGTGGTTTGATTTGAAAATGTAAAAAGTGGCTTTGTTTTAATATGCAAATGGTGGTTTGCATTGAAAATGCAAAAGGTGGTTTGCTTTTAAAGTGCAAAAGGTGGTTTGCTTTGAAAATGCAAATGTTGGTTTTCAAAGAAAATGTAAAAGGTGGTTTGCTTTCAAAATGCAAAAGGTGGTTTGGTATAAAAATGCCAAAAAGTAGTTTGCTTTGAAAATGCAAACGGTCGTTTGCTTTGAAAATGCAAAAGGTGGTTTGCTGGTTTGCATTGAAAATGCAAAAGCTGCTTTTTAATGGAAATGCATAAGGTGGTTTGCTTTGAAAATGCAAAGATGGTATGCTTTGAAAATGCAAAAGGTGGTTTTCTTTGAAAATGCAAATGGTGGTTTGCTTTGAAAATGCAAAAGGTGGTTTACTTATAAAATGCAAAAGGTGGTTTGCTTTGAAAATGCAAAAGGTGGTTTGGTATAAAAATGCCAAAAATTGGTTTGCTTTGAAAATGCAAAAGGTAGTTTGCTTTGAAAATGCAAACGGTCGTTTGCTTTGAAAATGCAAAAGGTGGTTTACTGATTTGCATTGTAAGTGCAAAATCTGCTTCTTAATGGAAATGCAAAAGGTGGTTTGCTTTGAAAATGCAAAAGATGGTATGCTTTGAAAATGCAAAAAGGTTTGCTTTAAAAAAGCAGTAGATGGTTTGCTTTGAAAATGGAAAAGGTGGATTGAAATTGCAAAAGGTGGTTTCCTTTGAAAATGCAAAAAGATTTGCTTTAAAAATGCAGTAGATGGTTTGCTTTGAAAATGGAAAAGGTGGTTTGCTTTGAAAATGCAAAAGGTGGTTTTTATTTGAAATTGCAAATGTGTGGTTTGCTTTGAACATGCTAAAAAAGGTAGTCTGCTTTGAAAATGTTAAAGGTGGTTTGCTTCGAAAATGCATCAGGTGGTTTGTTTTGAAATTGCAAAAGGTGGTTTGCTTTGAAAATGCAAAAGGAGGTTTGCTTTGAAAATGCAAATGGTCGTTTGCTCTATAAATGCAAACGGTCGTTTGCTATTAATATGCAAAATGTCGTTTGATTTGAAAATGCAAAAGATTGTTTACTTTGAATTTGCAAAAAAGTGGTTTGCTTTGAAAATGCGAAAGGTGGTTTGCTTTGAAAATACAAAACGTGGTTTGATTTGAAAATGTAAAAAGTGGCTTTGTTTTAATATGCAAATGGTGGTTTGCATTGAAAATGCAAAAGGTGGTTTGCTTTTAAAGTGCAAAAGGTGGTTTGCTTTGAAAATGCAAATGTTGGTTTTCAAAGAAAATGTAAAAGGTGGTTTGCTTTCAAAATGCAAAAGGTGGTTTGGTATAAAAATGCCAAAAAGTAGTTTGCTTTGAAAATGTAAAAGGTGGTTTGCTTTGAAAATGCAAAAGATGGTATGCTTTGAAAATGCTAAAAGGTTTGCTTTAAAAAAGCAGTAGATGGTTTGCTTTTTAAAATGGAAAAGGTGGATTGAAAATGCAAAAGGTGGTTTCCTTTGAAAATGCAAAAATGTTTGCTTTAAAAATGCAGTAGATGGTTTGTTTTGAAAATGGAAAAGGTGGTTTGCTTTGAAAATACAAAAGAGGGTTTGCTTTGAAATTGCAAAAAAGTGGTTTGCTTTGAAAATGCAAAAGGTGGTTTGCTTTGTAAATACAAAACGTTGTTTGATTTGAAATTGCAAAAGGTGGTTTGCTGATTTGCATTGAAAATGGAAAAGCTGCTTTTTAATGGAAATGCAAAAGGTGGTTTGCTTTGAAAATGCAAAAGATGGTATGCTTTGAAAATGCAAAAAGGTTTGCTTTAAAAAAGCAGTAGATGGTTTACTTTGAAAATGGAAAAGGTGGATTGAAATTGCAAATGTTGGTTTGGTATAAAAATGCGAAAAAGTGGTTTGCTTTGAAAATGCAAAAGGTGGTTTGCTTTGAAAATGCAAACGGTCGTTTGCTTTGAAAATGCAAAAGGTGGTTTGCTGGTTTGCATTGAAAATGCAAAAGCTGCTTTTTAATGGAAATGCATAAGGTGGTTTGCTTTGAAAATGCAAAGATGGTATGCTTTGAAAATGCAAAATGTGGTTTGCTTTGAAAATGCAAAAGGTGGTTTGCTTTGAATATGAAAAAGCTGGTTTGCTTTGAAAATGCTAAAGGTTTGCTTTGAAAATGCAAAGGGTTTACTTTGATAATGCAAAAGGTTTGTTTTGAAAATGCAAATGGTGGTTTGCTTTGAAAATGCAAAAGGTGGTTTGCTTTTAAAATGAAAAAGGTGGGTTGCATTGAAAATACAAACGTTGGTTTGCTTGGAAATTGCAAAAAGTGGTTTGCTTTGAAAATGCAAAATGTGGTTTTCTTTGAAAATGCAAAAGGTCCTTTGCTTTGAAAATGCAAAAGGTTTACTATGAAAATGCAAAAGTTGGTTTGCTGGTTTGAATTGAAAATGAAAAAGGTGGTTTGCTTTGAAAATACACAAGGTGGTTTGCTTTGAAAATGCAAAAGGTGGTTTGCTTTGAAAATACAAAAGGTGGTTTGCTTTGAAAATGCAAAAGGTGGCTTGCTTTTAATATGCAAAAGATGGTTTGCTTTTAAAATGCAAAAGGTGTTTTGGTTTTAAAATGCAAAAGATGGTTTGGTTTTAAAATGGAAATGTTGGTTTGCTTTGAAAATGCAAAAGGTGGTTTGCTTTCAAAATGCAAAAGATGATTTGCTTTGAAAATGCTAAATGTGGTTTGCTTTGAAAATGCAAATGGTGGTTTACTTTGAAAATGCAAAAGGTGGTGGGCTTTGAAAATGCAAAAGCTGATTTGCTTTGAAAATGCAAAAGGTCGTTTGCTTTGAAAGTGCAAAAGGTAGTTTGCTTTGAAAATGTTAAATGTGGTTTGCTTTGAAAATGCAAAAAAGTGGTTTGGTTTGAAAATGCAAAAGGTGGTTTGCTTTGAAAATGCTATAAGTGGTTTGCTTTGAAAATGCAAAAGGTGCTTTGCTTTGAAATTGCAAAAGGTGGTTTGCTTTGAAAATGCAAAAGATGGTTTGTTTTGAAAATGCAAAAGGTGGTTTGATTTGAAAATGCAATAGGTGGTTTGCTTTGAAAATGCAAAAGGTGGTTTGCTTTGAAAAGGTGGTTTGCTTTGAAAATGCATCAGGTGGTTTGCTTTGAAAATGCAAAAGATGGTTAGCTTTGAAAATGCAAAAGGTTTGCTTTGAAAATGCAAAAGATGGTTTGCTTTGAAAATGCAAATGGTGGTTCGCTTTGAAAAGGTGGTTTGCTTTGAAAATGCATAAGGTGGTTTGCTTTGAAAATATAAAAGGTGGTTCGCTTTGAAATTGCAAAAAGTGGTTTGCTTTGAAAATGCAAAAGGTGGTTTGCTTTATAATGCAAAAGGTGGTTTGCTTTAAAAATGCAAAAGGTGGTTTGCTTTGAAAATACAAAATGTGCTTTGCTTTGAAAATGTGGTTTGCTTTGAAAATACATAAGGTGGTTTGCTTTGAAAATGCAAAAGATTGTTAGCTTTGAAAATGCAAAAGGTTTGCTTTGAAAATGCAAAAGATGGTTTGCTTTGAAAATGCAAATGGTGGTTCGCTTTGAAAAGGTGGTTTGCTTTGAAAATGCATAAGGTGGTTTGCTTTGAAAATATAAAAGGTGGTTCGCTTTGAAATTGCAAAAAGTGGTTTGCTTTGAAAATGCAAAAGGTGGTTTGCTTTATAATGCAAAAGGTGGTTTGCTTTAAAAATGCAAAAGTTGGTTTGCTTTGAAAATACAAAATGTGCTTTGCTTTGAAAATGCAAAAGGTGATTTGTTTTGAAAATGGAAAAGGTGGTTTGCCATGAAAATGCAAAAGGTGGTTTGCTTAGAATAGGTGGTTTGCTTTGAAAATGCATAAGGTGGTTTGCATTGAAAATGCATAACGTTGTTTGCTTTGAAATTGCAAAAAGTGGTTTGCTTTGAAAATGCAAAACGTGGTTTGCTTTGAAAATGCAAATGTTGGTTTTCATTGAAAATGTAAAAGGTGGTTTGCTTTGAAAATGCAAAAGGTGGTTTGGTATAAAATGCCAAAAAGTGGTTTGCTTTGAAAATGCAAAAGGTAGTTTGCTTTGAAAATGCAAACTGTCGTTTACTTTGAAAATGCAAAAGGTGGTTTGCTGATTTGCATTAAAAATGCCAACGCTGCTTTTTAATGGAAATGCAAAAGGTGGTTTGCATTGAAAATGCAAAAGATGGTATACTTTGAAAATGCCAAAAGGTTTGCTTTAAAAAAGCAGTAGATGATTTACTTTGAAAATGGAAAAGGTGGATTGAAAATGCAAAAGGTGGTTTCCTTTGAAAATGCAAAAAGGTTTGCTTTAAAAATGCAGTAGATGGTTTGCTTTGAAAATGGAAAAGGTGGTTTGCTTTCAAAATGCAAAAGGTGGTTTGCTTTGAAAATGCAAAAAGGTATGATTTTATAATGCAGTAGATGGTTTGCTTGAAAATGGAAAAGGTGGTTTGCTTTGAAAATGCAAAAGATGGTTTGCTTTGAAATTGCAAAAATGTGGTTTGCTTTGAAAATGCAAAATGTGGTTTGCTTTGAAAATACAAAACGTGGTTTGATTTGAAAATGCAAAAACTGGCTTGCTTTTAATATGCAAATGGTGGTTTGCTTTGAAAATGCAAAAGGTGGTTTCCTTTTAAAAAATGCAAAAGGTGGTTTGCTGGTTTGCATTGAAAATGCAAAAGCTGCTTTTTAATGGAAATGCAAATGGTGGATTGCTTTGAAAATGCAAAAGATGGTATGCTTTGAAAATGCAAAAGGTGGTTCGCTTTGAAAATGCAAAAGGTGGTTTGCTTTGAATATGAAAAAGCTGGTTTGCTTTGAAAATGCTAAAGGTTTGCTTTGAAAATGCAAAGGGTTTACTTTGAAAATGCAAAAGGTTTGCTTTGAAAATGCAAATAATGGTTTGCTTTGAAGGGTAAATGGTGGTTTGCTATGAAAATGCAAGTGGTGGTTTGCTTTGAAAATGCAAAAGGTGGTTTGCTTTGAAAATGCAAAAGGTGGTTTGCTTTGAAAATGCAAAAGGTGGTTTGCTTTGAATATGAAAAAGCTGGTTTGCTTTGAAAATGCTAAAGGTTTGCTTTGAAAATGCAAAGGGTTTACTTTGAAAATGCAAAAGGTTTGCTTTGAAAATGCAAATAATGGTTTGCTTTGAAGGGTAAATGGTGGTTTGCTATGAAAATGCAAGTGGTGGTTTGCTTTGAAAATGCAAAAGGTGGTTTGCTTTGAAAATGCAAAAGGTGGTTTGTTTTGAAATAGCAAAAAGTGTTTTGCTTTGAAAATGCAAAAGGTGGTTTGCTTTGAAATGGCAAAAAGTGGTTTGCTTTGAAAATGCAAATGGTGGTTTGCTATGAAAAGGCAAAAGGTGGTTTGCTATAAAAATGCCAAAAGGAGGTTTGCTTTCAAAATGCAAAATGTGGTTTTCTTTCAAAATGCAAAAGGTCGTTTGCTTTGAAAATGCAAAAGGTTTGCTATGAAAATGCAAAAGTTGGTTTGCTGGTTTGCATTGAAAATGAAAAAGGTGGTTTGCTTTGAAAATACACAAGATGGTTTGCTTTGAAAATGCAAAAGGTGGTTTGCTTTGAAAATGCAAAGGGTGGTTTGTTTTGAAATAGCAAAAAGTGGTTTGCTTTGAAAATGCAAAAGATGGTATGCTTTGAAAATGCAAAAAGGTTTGCTTTAAAAAAGCAGTAGATGGTTTACTTTGAAAATGGAAAAGGTGGATTGAAAATGCAAAAGGTGGATTGAAAATGCAAAAGGTGGATTGAAAATGCAAAAGGTGGTTTCCTTTGAAAATGCAAAAAGGTTTGCTTTAAAAATGCAGTAGATGGTTTGCTTTGAAAATGGAAAAGGTGGTTTGCTTTGAAAATGCAAAAGGTGGTTTGCTTTGAAAATGCAAAAAGGTTTGATTTTATAATGCAGTAGATGGTTTGCTTGAAAATGGAAAAGGTGGTTTGCTTTGAAAATGCAAAAGATGGTTTGCTTTGAAATTGCAAAAAATTGGTTTGCTTTGAAAATGCAAAATGTGGTTTGCTTTTAATATGCAAAAGGTTGTTTGCTTTGAAAATGCAAATGTTGGTTTTCATTGAAAATGCAAAATGTGGTTTGGTATAAAAATGCCAAAAAGTGGTTTGCTTTGAAAATGCAAAAGGTGGTTTGCTTTGAAAATGCAAAAGGTGGTTTGTTTTGAAATAGCAAAAAGTGTTTTGCTTTGAAAATGCAAAAGGTGGTTTGCTTTGAAAATACAAAAGGTGGTTTGCTTTGAAAATGCAAAAGGTGGCTTGCTTTTAATATGCAAAAGATGGTTTGCTTTTAAAATGCAAAAGGTGTTTTGGTTTTATAATGCAAAAGGTGGTTTGGTTTTAAAATGGAAATGTTGGTTTGCTTTGAAAATGCAAATGGTGGTTTGTTTTGAAAAAGTAAAAGGTGTTTTGCTTTGAAAATGCAATAGGTGGTTTGGTATAAAAATGCCCCAAAGTGGTTTGTTTTGAAAATGCAAAAGGTGGTTTGCTTTGGAAATGCAAAAGGTCGTTTGTTTCCAAAATGCAAATGGTCGTTTGCTTTAAAAATGCAAAAGGTGGTTTGCTTTGAAAATGCAAAAGGTGGTTTGCTTTGAAAATACAAAATGTGCTTTGCTTTGAAAATGCAAAAGGTGATTTGCTTTGAAAATGCAAAGGTGGTTTGCCATGAAAATGCAAAAGGTGGTTTGCTTAGACTAGGTGGTTTGCTTTGAAATGCATAAGGTGGCTTGCATTGAAGATGCAAAAGGTTGTTTGCTTTGAAATTGCAAAAAGTGGTTTGCTTTGAAAATGCAAAACGTGGTTTGCTTTGAAATGCAAAAGGTGGTTTGCTTTGAAAATTCAAAGCGTGGTTTGCTTTGAAAATGCAAAAGGTGGTTTGCTTTGAAAATGCAAAAGGTCGTTTGCTTTGAAAATGCAAAAGGTGGTTTGCTGGTTTGCATTGAAAATGCAAAAGGTGGTTTACTTTGAAGATGCAAAAGGTGGTGGGCTTTGAAAATGCAAAAGGTGATTTGCTTTGAAAATGCAAAAGGTCGTTTGCTTTGAAAGTGCAAAAGGTAGTTTGCTTTGAAAATGTTAAATGTGGTTTGATTTGAAAATGCAATAAAGTGGTTTGGTTTGAAAATGCAAAAGGTGGTTTGCTTTGTAAATGCTATAAGTGGTTTGCTTTGAAAATGCAAAAGGTGCTTTGCTTTGAAATTGCAAAAGGTGGTTTGCTTTGAAAATGCAAAAGGTGGTTTGCTTTGAAAATGCAAAAGGTGGTTTGCTTTGAAAATGCAAAAGGTGGTTTGCTTTGAAAATGCAAAAGGTGGTTTGATTTGAAAAGGTGGTTTGCTTTGAAAATGCATAAGGTGGTTTGCTTTGAAAATGCAAAAGATGGTTAGCTTTGAAAATGCAAAAAGGTTTGCTTTGAAAATGCAAAAGATGGTTTGCTTTGAAAATGCAAATGGTGTTTCGCTTTGAAAAGGTGGTTTGCTTTGAAAATGCATAAGGTGGTTTGCTTTGAAAATATAAAAGGTGGTTCGCTTTGAAATTGCAAAAAGTGGTTTGCTTTGAAAATGCAAAAGGTGGTTTGCTTTGAAAATGCAAAAGGTGGTTTGCTTTGAAAATGCAAAAGGTGGTTTGCTTTGAAAATACAAAATGTGCTTTGCTTTGAAAATGCAAAAGGTGATTTGCTTTGAAAATGCAAAAGGTGGTTTGCCATGAAAATGCAAAAGGTGGTTTGCTTTGAAAATGCATTAGGTGGTTTGCATTGAAAATGCATAACGTTGTTTGCTTTGAAATTGCACAAAGTGGTTTGCTTTGAAAATGCAAAACGTGGTTTGCTTTGAAATGCAAAAGGTGGTTTGCTTTGAAAATTCAAAATGTGGTTTGCTTTGAAAATGCAAAAAGTGGTTTGCTTTGAAAATGCAAAAGGTGGTTTGCTGTTTGCATTGAAAATGCAAAAGGTGTTTTATTTGAAAATGCAAAAGGTGGTTTGCTTTGAAAATGCAAAAGGTGATTTGCTTTGAAAATGCTAAATGTGGTTTGCTTTGAAAATGCAAAAAGTGGTTTGCTTTGAAAATGCAAAAGGTGGTGGGCTTTGAAAATGCAAAAGGTGATTTGCTTTGAAAATGCAAAAGGTCGTTTGCTTTGAAAATGCAAAAGGTCGTTTGCTTTGAAAGTGCAAAAGGTGGTTTGCTTTGAAAATGCTAAAACTGGTGTGCTTTGAAAATGCAAAAAGTGGTTTGCTTTGAAAATGCAAAAGGTGGTTTGTTTTGAAAATGCAAAAGGTGGTTTGCTTTGGAAATGCAAAAGGTCGTTTGTTTCCAAAATGCAAATGGTCGTTTGCTTTAAAAATGCAAAAGGTGGTTTGCTTTGAAAATGCAAAAGGTGGTTTGCTTTGAAAATACAAAATGTGCTTTGCTTTGAAAATGCAAAAGGTGATTTGCTTTGAAAATGCAAAGGTGGTTTGCCATGAAAATGCAAAAGGTGGTTTGCTTAGACTAGGTGGTTTGCTTTAAAAATGCATAAGGTGGCTTGCATTGAAGATGCAAAAGCTTGTTTGCTTTGAAGTTGCTAAAAGTGGTTTGCTTTGAAAATGCAAAACGTGGTTTGCTTTGAAATGCAAAAGGTGGTTTGCTTTGAAAATTCAAAGCGTGGTTTGCTTTGAAAATGCAAAAGGTGATTTGCTTTGAAAATGCTAAATGTGGTTTGCTTTGAAAATGCAAAAGGTGGTTTGCTTTGAAAATGCAAAAGGTCGTTTGCTTTGAAAATGCAAAAGGTGGTTTGCTGTTTGCATTGAAAATGCAAAAGGTGTTTTAGTTTGAAAATGGAAAAGGTGGTTTGCTTTGAAAATGCAAAAGGTGATTTGCTTTGAAAATGCTAAATGTGGTTTGCTTCGAAAATGCAAAAAAAGGTTTGCTTTGAAAATGCAAAAGGTGGTTTGCTGGTTTGCAATGAAAATGCAAAAGGTGGTTTACTTTGAAGATGCAAAAGGTGGTGGGCTTTGAAAATGCAAAAGGTGATTTGCTTTGAAAATGCAAAAGGTCGTTTGCTTTGAAAGTGCAAAAGGTAGTTTGCTTTGAAAATGTGAAATGTGGTTTGATTTGAAAATGCAAAAAAGTGGTTTGGTTTGAAAATGCAAAAGGTGGTTTGCTTTGTAAATGATATAAGTGGTTTGCTTTGAAAAGGCAAAAGGTGCTTTGCTTTGAAATTGCAAAAGGTGGTTTGCTTTGAAAATGCAAAAGGTGGTTTGCTTTGAAAATGCGAAAAAAAATTGCTTTGAAAATGCAAAAGGTGGTTTGTTTTGAAAATGCAAAAGGTGGTTTGCTTTGAAAATGCAAAAGGTGGTTTGCTTTGAAAATGCAAAAGGTGGTTTGCTTTGAAAATGCAAAAGGTGGTTTGGTTTGAAAAGGTGGTTTGCTTTGAAAATGCATGAGGTGGTTTGCTTTGAAAATGCAAAAGATGGTTAGCTTTGAAAATGCAAAAAGGTTTGCTTTGAAGATGCAAAAGATGGTTTGCTTTGAAAATGCAAATGGTGGTTCGCTTTGAAAAGGTGGTTTGCTTTGAAAATGCATAAGGTGGTTTGCTTTGAAAATATAAAAGGTGGTTCGCTTTGAAATTGCAAAAAGTGGTTTGCTTTGAAAATGCAAAAGGTGGTTTGTTTTGAAAATGCAAAAGGTGGTTTGCTTTGAAAATGCAAAAGGTGGTTTACTTTGAAAATACCAAATGTGCTTTGCTTTGAAAATGCAAAAAGTGATTTGCTTTGAAAATGCAAAAGGTGGTTTGCCATGAAAATGCAAAAGGTGGTTTGCTTTGAAAATGCATTAAGTGGTTTGCATTGAAAATGCATAACGTTGTTTGCTTTGAAATTGCACAAAGTGGTTTGCTTTGAAAATGCAAAACGTGGTTTGCTTTGAAAATGCAAAAGATGGTTTGCTTAGAAAATGCAAAAGGTGGTTTGCTTTGAAAATTCAAAATGTCGTTTGCTTTGAAAATGCAAAAAGTGGTTTGCTTTGAAAATGCAAAAGGTGGTTTGCTGTTTGCATTGAAAATGCAAAAGGTGTTTTATTTGAAAATGCAAAAGGTGGTTTGCTTTGAAAATGCAAAAGGTGATTTGCTTTGAAAATGCTAAATGTGGTTTGCTTTGAAAATGCAAAAAGTGGTTTGCTTTGAAAATGCAAAAGGTGGTGGGCTTTGAAAATGGAAAAGGTGATTTGCTTTGAAAATGCAAAAGGTCGTTTGCTTTGAAAATGCAAAAGGTAGTTTGCTTTGAAAATGTTAAAGGGGGTTTGCTTTGAAAATGCAAAAATGCGGTTTGCTTGTAAAATGCAAAAGGTGGTTTGCTTTGAAAATGCTAAAACTAGTTTGCTTTGAAAATGCAAAAAGTGGTTTGCTTTGAAAATGCAAAAGGTGGTTTGCTGGGTTGCATTGAAATTGCAAAAGGTGGTTTGCTTTGAAAATGCAAAAGCTGGTTTGTTTTGAAAATGCGAAAAAAAATTGCTTTGAAAATGCAAAATGTTGTTTCTTTGAAAATGCAAAAGGTGGTTTGTATTGAAAATACAAAAGGTGGTTTGTTTTGAAAATGCAAAAGGTGGTTTGCTTTGAAAATGCAAAAGGTGGTTTGCTTTGAAAATGCAAAAGGTGGTTTGCTTTGAAAATGCAAAAGCTGGTTTGTTTTGAAAATGCAAAAGGTGGTTTGCTTTGGAAATGCAAAAGGTCGTTTGTTTCCAAAATGCAAATGGTCGTTTGCTTTAAAAATGCAAAAGGTGGTTTGCTTTGAAAATGCAAAAGGTGGTTTGCTTTGAAAATACAAAATGTGCTTTGCTTTGAAAATGCAAAAGGTGATTTGCTTTGAAAATGCAAAGGTGGTTTGCCATGAAAATGCAAAAGGTGGTTTGCTTAGACTAGGTGGTTTGCTTTGAAAATGCATAAGGTGGCTTGCATTGAAGATGCAAAAGGTTGTTTGCTTTGAAATTGCAAAAAGTGGTTTGCTTTGAAAATGCAAAACGTGGTTTGCTTTGAAATGCAAAAGGTGGTTTGCTTTGAAAATTCAAAGCGTGGTTTGCTTTGAAAATGCAAAAGGTGGTTTGCTTTGAAAATGCAAAAGGTCGTTTGCTTTGAAAATGCAAAAGGTTGTTTGCTGTTTGCATTGAAAATGCAAAAGGTGTTTTAGTTTGAAAATGGAAAAGGTGGTTTGCTTTGAAAATGCAAAAGGTGATTTGCTTTGAAAATGCTAAATGTGGTTTGCTTTGAAAATGCAAAAAGTGGTTTGCTTTGAAAATGCAAAAGGTGGTTTGCTGGTTTGCAATGAAAATGCAAAAGGTGGTTTACTTTGAAGATGCAAAAGGTGGTGGGCTTTGAAAATGCAAAAGGTGATTTGCTTTGAAAATGCAAAAGGTCGTTTGCTTTGAAAGTGCAAAAGGTAGTTTGCTTTGAAAATGTGAAATGTGGTTTGATTTGAAAATGCAAAAAAGTGGTTTGGTTTGAAAATGCAACAGGTGGTTTGCTTTGTAAATGCTATAAGTGGTTTGCTTTGAAAAGGCAAAAGGTGCTTTGCTTTGAAATTGCAAAAGGTGGTTTGCTTTGAAAATGCAAAAGGTGGTTTGCTTTGAAAATGCAAAAGGTGGTTTGCTTTGAAAAGGTGGTTTGCTTTGAAAATGCATAAGGTGGTTTGCTTTGAAAATGCAAAAGATGGTTAACTTTGAAAATGCAAAAAGGTTTGCTTTGAAAATGCAAAAGATGGTTTGCTTTGAAAATGCAAATGGTGGTTCGCTTTGAAAAGGTGGTTTGCTTTGAAAATGCATAAGGTGGTTTGCTTTGAAAATATAAAAGGTGGTTCGCTTTGAAATTGCAAAAAGTGGTTTGCTTTGAAAATGCAAAAGGTGGTTTGCTTTGAAAATGCAAAAGGTGGTTTGCTTTGAAAATGCAAAAGGTGGTTTGCTTTGAAAATACAAAATGTGCTTTGCTTTGAAAATGCAAAAGGTGATTTGCTTTGAAAATGCAAAAGGTGGTTTGCCATGAAAATGCCAAAGGTGGTTTGCTTTGAAAATGCATTAGGTGGTTTGCATTGAAAATGCATAACGTTGTTTGCTTTGAAATTGCACAAAGTGGTTTGCTTTGAAAATGCAAAACGTGGTTTGCTTTGAAATGCAAAAGGTGGTTTGCTTTGAAAAATCAAAATGTGGTTTGCTTTGAAAATGCAAAAAGTGGTTTGCTTTGAAAATGCAAAAGGTGGTTTGCTGTTTGCATTGAAAATGCAAAAGGTGTTTTATTTGAAAATGCAAAAGGTGGTTTGCTTTGAAAATGCAAAAGGTGATTTGCTTTGAAAATGCTAAATGTGGTTTGCTTTGAAAATGCAAAAAGTGGTTTGCTTTGAAAATGCAAAAGGTGGTGGGCTTTGAAAATGCAAAAGGTGATTTGCTTTGAAAATGCAAAAGGTCGTTTATTTGAAAATGCAAAAGGTCGTTTGCTTTGAAAGTGCAAAAGGTAGTTTGCTTTGAAAATGTTAAAGGGGTTTGCTTTAAAAATGCAAAAATGCGGTTTGCTTGTAAAATGCAAAAGGTGGTTTGCTTTGAAAATGCTAAAACTGGTTTGCTTTGAAAATGCAAAAAGTGGTTTGCTTTGAAAATGCAAAAGGTGGTTTGCTGGTTTGCATTGAAATTGCAAAAGGTGGTTTGCTTTGAAAATGCAAAAGCTGGTTTGTTTTGAAAATGCGAAAAAACATTGCTTTGAAAATGCAAAATGTGGTTCCTTTGAAAATGCAAAAGGTGATTTGTATTGAAAATGCAAAATGTGGTTTCTTTGAAAATGCAAACGGTGGTTTGTATTGAAAATACAAAAGGTGGGTTGTTTTGAAAATGCAAAAGGTGGTTTGCTTTGAAAATGCAAAAGGTGGTTTGCTTTGAAAATGCAAAAGGTGGTTTGCTTTGAAAATGTAAAAGGTGGTTTGCATTGAAAATGCAAAAGGTGGTTTGCTTTGAATAGGTGGTTTGCTTTGAAAATGCGTAAGGTGGTTTGCTTTGAAAATGCAAAAGATGGTTTGCTTTGAAAATACATAAAGGTTTGCTTTGAAAATGCAAAAGGTGGTTTGTTTTGAAAATGCAGAAGGTGGTTTGTTTTCAAAATGCAAAAGGTGGTTTGCTTTGAAAATGCAAAAGGTACTTTGCTTTGAAAATGCAAAAGGTGGTTTGCTTTGAAAATGCAAAAGATGGTTTGCTTTGAAAATGCAAACGATGGTTTGCTTTGAAAATACATAAAGGTTTGCTTTGAAAATGCAAAAGGTGGTTTGTTTTGAAAATGAAGAGGGTGGTTTGTTTTGAAAATGCAAAAGGTGGTTTGCTTTGAAAATACAAAACGTAGTTTGCTTTGAAAATGCAAAAGGTGGTTTGCTTTGAAAATGCAAAGGCAAGTGAGGTTGCTTTTAAAAATATCACTTCCACTCACGGCTTCGATTTTTGGCCATATTACTCAGTCCCCGTCCAGCTGTCAGGGCCATAGATGAAAAATATAAGACTTATAAATGTTTAAATAATGTTGAAATTCTCTCTCCTGTCAATCATGCCATGGAGGACACGCCCCATCCGGTGGGAGGGGGGGACTATAAACCCGGAAGTGTGGACTTGCCACAGTCGCTGCAAGATGGGGGAGGGAGAGTTCACGACTCTCAGTCTGAGCAGTGAATAAACTGATCACTGAACACATGTCCGCTAAACTGTGAGTGTGGTTTTATGTGCTTTTATGTGGTTCATTTGGAACTGTGTTTGGAAGGAATAAATGTTTTTACGTGCCTTTTGAATGTGCCGCTAATTTAAAAGTGTGCCTTTTGACTGCCGCTAATTGAAAAGTGTGCCTTTTGACGGTGCCGCCAATTGAAAACTGTGCCTTTTGACTGTGCCGCTAAGCTGTGCCTATATTTTAAAATGTGATTTGCTTTATAAATGTGGCTTGCGTTTTAATGTGGCTTGCGTTTTAAATGTGGCTTGCTGTGCAACCGTTTTTTGAAGGAAAACTGTGAATAAACGTTTTATTAGATCAGGACTGTGTTCAATGCAAAATTCCCGCAAAATTGCCGCTCATTCCGTGACTTAGTGGACAGATGGTGCTGAAAATGCAAAAGGTGGTTTGTTTTGAAAATGCAAAAGGTGGTTTGCTTTGAAAATGCAAAAGGTGGTTTGCTTTGAAAATGCAAAAGGTGGTTTGGTTTGAAAATGCAAAATGTGGTTTGCTTTGAAAAGGTGGTTTGCTTTGAAAATGCGTAAGGTGGTTTGCTTTGAAAATGCAAAAGATGGTTGGCTTTGAAAATGCAAAAAGGTTTGCTTTGAAAATGCAAAAGATGGTTTGTTTTGAAAATGTAAATGGTGGTTCGCTTTGAAAAGGTGGTTTTCTTTGAAAATGCATAAGGTGGTTTGCTTTGAAAATATAAAAGGTGGTTCGCTTTGAAATTGCAAAAAGTGGCTTGCTTTGAAAATGCAAAAGGTGGTTTGCTTTGAAAATGCAAAAGGTGGTTTGCTTTGAAAATGCAAAAGGTGGTTTGCTTTGAAAATACAAAATGTGCTTTGCTTTAAAATGCAAAAGGTGATTTGCTTTGAAAATGCAAAAGGTGGTTTGCTTTGAAAATGCAAAAGCTGGTTTGTTTTGAAAATGCGAAAAAAAATTGCTTTGAAAATGCAAAATGTGGTTTCTTTGAAAATGCAAAAGGTGGTTTGCTTTGAAAATGCAAAAGGTGGTTTGCTTTGAAAATGCAAAAGGTGGTTTGGTTTGAAAATGCAAAATGTGGTTTGTTTTGAAAAGGTGGTTTGCTTTGAAAATGCATAAGGTGGTTAGCTTTGAAAATGCAAAAGATGGTTGGCTTTGAAAATGCAAAAATGTTTGCTTTGAAAATGCAAAAGATGGTTTGTTTTGAAAATGCAAATGGTGGTTCGCTTTGAAAAGGTGATTTGCTTTGAAAATGCATAAGGTGGTTTGCTTTGAAAATATAAAAGGTGGTTCGCATTGAAATTGCAAAAAGTGGTTTGCTTTGAAAATGCAAAAGGTGGTTTGTTTTGAAAATGCAAAAGGTGGTTTGCTTTGAAAATGCAAAAGGTGGTTTGCTTTGAAAATACAAAATGTGCTTTGCTTTGAAAATGCAAAAGGTGATTTGCTTTGAAAATGCAAAAGATGGTTTGCCATGAAAATGCAAAAGGTGATTTGCGTTGAAAATGCAAAGGCAAGTGAGGTTGCTTTTAAAATGTAAGGGCAAGTGCGTTTGGTTTGAAAATGCAAAGGCAAGTGATTCAAAGTCAAGTCTTGACCACTTCCTGATTGCACTGTATATTGGTTTTAGAAAAATCACTTCCACTCACGGCTTCGATTTTTGGCCATATTACTCAGTCCCCCTCCAGCTGTCAGGGCCATAGATGAAAAATATAAGACTTATAAATGTTTAAATAATGTTGAAATTCTCTCTCCTGTCAATCATGCCATGGAGGACACGCCCCATCCGGTGCGAGGGGGGGGACTATAAACCCGGAAGTGTGGAATTGCCGCCGTCGCTGCAAGATGGGGGAGGGAGAGTTCACGACTCTCAGTCTGAGCAGTGAATAAACTGATCACTGAACACATGTCCCCTAAACTGTGAGTGTGGTTTTATGTGCTTTTATGTGGTTTATTTGGAACTGTGTTTGGAAGGAATAAATGTTTTTACGTGCCTTTTGAATGTGCCGCTAATTTAAAAGTGTGCCTTTTGACTGTGCCGCTAATTGAAAAGAGTTCCTTTTGACGGTGTCGCTAATTGAAAAGTGTGCCTCTTGACTGTGCCGCTAATTGAAAAGTGTGCCTTTTGACGGTGCCGCTAATTGAAAACTGTGCTTTTTGACTGTGCCGCTAAGCTGTGCCTATATTTTAAAATGTGATTTGCTTTATAAATGTGGCTTGCGTTTTAATGTGGCTTGCGTTTTAAATGTGGCTTGCTGTGCAACCGTTTTTGGAAGGAAAAACAGTGAATAAACGTTTTATTAGATTCAGGACTGTGTTTAATGCTAAATTCCCGCAAAATTGCCGCTCATTCCGTGACTTAGTGGAGAGATGGTGCTGAAAATGCAAAAGGTGGTTTGTTTTGAAAATGCAAAAGGTGGTTTGCTTTGAAAATGCAAAAGGTGGTTTGCTTTGAAAATGCAAAAGGTGGTTTGGTTTGAAAATGCAAAATGTGGTTTGCTTTGAAAAGGTGGTTTGCTTTGAAAATGCGTAAGGTGGTTTGCTTTGAAAATGCAAAAGATGGTTGGCTTTGAAAAGCAAAAAGGTTTGCTTTGAAAATGCAAAAGATGGTTTGCTTTGAAAATGCAAATGGTGGTTCGCTTTGAAAAGGTGGTTTGCTTTGAAAATGCATAAGGTGGTTTGGTTTGAAAATATAAAAGGTGGTTCGCTTTGAAATTGCTAAAAGTGGTTTGCTTTGAAAATGCAAAAGGTGGTTTGCTTTGAAAATGCAAAAGGTGGTTTGCTTTGAAAATACAAAATGTGCTTTGCTTTGAAAATGCAAAAGGTGATTTGCTTTGAAAATGCAAAAGGTGGTTTGCCATGAAAATGCAAAAGGTGGTTTGCTTAGAATAGGTGGTTTGCTTTGAAAATGCATAAGGTGGTTTGCATTGAAAAAGCAGAACGTTGTTTACTTTGAAATTGCACAAAGTGGTTTGCTTTGAAAATGCAAAACGTGGTTTGCATTGAAATGCAAAAGGTGGTTTGCTCTGAAAATTCAAACGTGGTTTGCTTTGAAAATGCAAAAGGTGGTTTGCTTTGAAAATGCAAAGGGTGGTTTGCTGTTTGCATTGAAAATGCAAAAGGTGTTTTTTGTTAGAAAATGCAAAAGATGGTTTGCTTTGAAAATGCAAAAGGTGATTTGCTTTGAAAATGCTAAATGTGGTTTGCTTTGAAAATGCAAAAAGTGGTTTGTTTTGAAAATGCAAAAGGTGGTTTGCTGGTTTGCATTGAAAATGCAAAAGGTGGTTTACTTTGAAAATGCAAAAGGTGGTGGTCTTTGAAAATGCAAAAGGTGATTTGCTTTGAAAATGCAAAAGGTCGTTTGCTTTGAAAGTGCAAAAGGTAGTTTGCTTTGAAAATGTTAAAGGGGGTTTGCTTTGAAAATGCAAAAATGTGGTTTGCTTGGAAAATGCAAAAGGTGGTTTGCTTTGAAAATGCTAAAACTGGTTTGCTTTGAAAATGCAAAAGGTGCTTTGCTTTTAAATTGTAAAAGGTGGTTTGCTTTGAATATGCAAAAGCTGGTTTGTTTTGAAAATGCGGAAAAAAATTGCTTTGAAAAGGCAAAATGTGGTTTCTTTGAAAATGCAAAAGGTGGTTTGTTTTGAAAATGCAAAAGGTGGTTTGCTTTGAAAATGCAAAAGGTGGTTTGCTTTGAAAATGCAAAAGGTGGTTTGCTTTGAAAATGCAAAAGATGGTTTGCTTTGAACATACATAAAGGTTTGCTTTGAAAATGCAAAAGGTGGTTTGTTTTGAAAATGCAGACGGTGGTTTGTTTTGAAAATGCAAAAGGTGGTTTGCTTTGAAAATGCAAAAGATGGTTTGCTTTGAACATACATAAAGGTTTGCTTTGAAAATGCAGAAGGTGGTTTGTTTTGAAAATGCAGAAGGTGGTTTGTTTTGAAAATGCAAAAGATGGTTTACTTTGAAAATGCAAAAGGTGGTTTGCTTTGAAAATTTTAAAGGTGGTTTGCTTTGAAAATGCAAAAGGTGGTTTGCTTTGAAAAGGTGGTTTGTTTTGAAAATGCAAAAGACGGTTTGCTTTGAAAATGCAAAAGGTGGTTTGCTTTGAAAATGCAAAAGGTGGTTTGCTTTGAAAATGCAAAAGATGGTTTGCTTTGAAAATGCAGAGGGTGGTTTGTTTTGAAAATGCAAAAGGTGGTTTGCTTTGAAAATGCAAAAGGTGGTTGGCTTTGAAAATGCAAAGGCAAGTGAGGTTGCTTTTAAAATGCAAAGGCAAGTGCGTTTGGTTTGAAAATGCAAAGGCAAGTGCGCTTGCTTTGAAAATGCAAAGGCAAGTGCGGTTGCTTTGAAAATGCATAGGCAAGTGATTCAAAGTCAAATCTTGACCACTTCCTGTTTGCACTGTATATTGGTTTTAGAAAAATGACTTCCACTCACGGCTTCGATTTTTGGCCATATTACTCAGTCCCCCTCCAGCTGTCAGGGCCATAGATGGAAAATATAAGACTTATTAATGTTTAAATAATGTTGAAATTCTCTCTCCTGTCAATCATGCCATGGAGGACACGTCCCATCCGGTGGGAGGGGGAGGGACTATAAACCCGGAAGTGTGGAATTGCCGCAGTCGCTGCAAGATGGGGGAGGGAGAGTTCACGACTCTCAGTCTGAGCAGTGAATAAACTGATCACTGAACACATGTCCCCTAAACTGTGAGTGTGGTTTTATGTGGTTTATTGGAACTGTGTTTGGAAGGAATAAATGTTTTTACGTGCCTTTTGACTGTGCCTCTAATTTAAAAGTGCGCCTTTTGACTGTGCCACTAATTGAAGAGTGCCTTTTGACGGTGTCGCTAATTGAAAAGTGTGCCTCTTGACTGTGCCGCTAATTGAAAAGTGTGCCTTTTGACGGTGCCGCTAATTGAAAACTGTGCCTTTTGACGGTGCAGCTAATTGAAAACTGTGCCTTTTGACGGTGCCGCTAATTGAAAACTGTGCCCTTTGACTGTGCCGCTAAGCTGTGCCTATATTTTAAAATGTGATTTGCTTTATAAATGTGGCTTGCGTTTTAATGTGGCTTGCGTTTTAAATGTGGCTTGTTGTGCAACCGTTTTTGGAAGGAAAAACAGTGAATGAACGTTTTATTAGATCAGGACTGTGTTTAATGCTGCAAAATTGCCGCTCATTCCGTGACTTAGTGGAGAGATGGTGCTGATTGCGTCATTTCCGGTGAGTTCAGAGGTGGCGCTCAGTGCGGAAGGGTCAAGTGGAGACACCGCCCTGAACCGTTAGTAACAGGATTCAGTATGGTTACCACATTCTGAAGTTACTTGGCATTTTATTATTGGTGCTGTGCGTGAGTGTGTGTCTGTGTTTGTGTGTCTTTATTTGTGTGAGTGTGTGTGTGTGTCTCTGTGTTTGTTTGTGTGTGTGTGTGTGTGTGTGTGTCTTTGTGTTTGTGTGTGTGTGTGTGTGTGTGTGTGTTTTGTGTGTGTGTGTGTGTTCCTGTGTGTGTCCCTGTGTGTGTCCCTGTGTGTGTGTCCCTGTGTGTGTGTGTCCCTGTGTGCCTCGCTGTGTGTGTCTGTGTGTGTGTGTGTGTGTGTCTGTGTGTGTGTTTCTGTGTGTTTGTCTCTGTGTGTGTGCTCTGTGTGTGTGTTTGTGTATGTGTGTGTCTCTATGTGTGTGTCTCTGTTGGAGTGCTTGGAGTGCTGTGAGGTTGGACTTTCTGCCTGCACTCTGCTTGGAGTGCTGTGAGGTTGGACTTATTGCCTGCACTGTGCTTGGAGTGCTGTGAGGTTGGACTTACTGCCTGCACTCTGCTTGCTGTGAGGTTGGACTTACTGCCTGCACTGTGCTTGGAGTGCTGTGAGGTTGGACTTGCATTGTTTTAAGACTTGTTCATATTTTAAACTTTAATAAATCCTTTTTCACCTTGCCATGTCTGCGTGTTCTTCATCACAATGGGTACGTAATGGGCAGGAATGGCTGTGCTGTCAGAGAGCCACTCAGAGTGCCTGGGGGGGAGGTTGAGGAGAGATGGACTGAATGCGTGGGGGGGGAGGGGAAATGCAAGGAGCAGAGTTGGGGGGTGAAGGAAGGAGGGGTAACTGAGTGAACTGGCACCACACCAGCTGTAATTGACTGAAGTGCCAGCCCATCAGTCATGACTTAGTGAACTGCATGTCCAAGAATCCATTCAGTCCACAATGTCCATACTAGCCCTCTGGAAACCAGTCCCTTCAGCCCACAACACCCATACTAACGCAACAGCGATCAACGCAAGGATAGACGTTCCTCCTTCATTGCTGTGATCTATAAAAAGACATGAAAATGTCTAAAATTGATTGTCCACCCTCTCCTCCTTCTCTCTCGCAGACTCTGTCACCTGTTTTCAGTAGAATTTCTGTCAGTTTCTGAGCTGCCAGCCCACCAGGCCTGAGTTTCTGAGCTGCCAGCCCACCAGGCCTGAGTTTCTGAGCTGCCTGCCCAAGAATCCATTCGGCCCACAAAACTGATGTTAGTGCTCCAGTACCCCCCCCCCCCCACTGGCCAGCAATATTGGAATTGGTGGAGAGGTGGAAAATTGCTTTGTGGGACCAGCCCTCCTGTGTGAAGCTGGGATCCAACGGGTCTCACTTAGTCTAGTGTAGTTATACAAGAAGAAGTTTGGATGAATATCTTACTGTTTTTGCTACTACACTAAAGAAACTATTAATCAAGAGACTGTGTTTGGAAGATTTCCCTTTCGACGGCATTGAATGTCCCGGGGAGAGCTCGTGAATGCGTTTCGATTAACTCCTGAACCCGTGTCTTCAATCAGAGTGACTAAAGGAAAGAATCCTTGAAACGATATGAAAATCTGTCACTATAAGTACTACCCCAGATTACTACTCCACAGTGTGTCACGCTATCAGTAATACTCCACAGTGTGTCCCTCCATCAGTACCACCACAGTGTGCCCCTCCATCAGTACCACCACCACAGTGTGCCCCTCCGTCAGTACCACCACAGTGTGTCCCTCCATCAGTACCACCACAGTGTGTCCCTCCATCAGTACCACCACAGTGTGTCCCTCCATCAGTACCACCACCACAGTGTGTCCCTCCATCAGTACCACCACACAATGTGTCCCTCCATCAGTACCACCACAGTGTATCCCTCCATCAGTACCACCACAGTGTGTCCCCTCCATCAGTACCACCACCACAGTGTGTCCCTCCATCAGTACCACCACCACAGTGTGTCCCTCCATCAGTACCACCACAGTGTATCCTTCCATCAGTACCACCACAGTGTATCCCTCCATCAGTACCACCACAGTGTGTCCCTCCATCAGTACCACCACCACAGTGTGTCCCTCCATCAGTACCACCACCACAGTGGGTCCCCTCCATCAGTACCACCACCACAGTGTGTCCCTCCATCAGTACCACCACAGTGTGTCCCTCCATCAGTACCACCACCACAGTGTGTCCCCTCCATCAGTACCACCACAGTGTGTCCCCTCCATCAGTACCACCACAGTGTGTCCCCTCCATCAGTACCACCACAGTGTGTCCCCTCCATCAGTACCACCACCACAGTGTGTCCCCTCCATCAGTACCACCACCACAGTGTGTCCCTCCATCAGTACCACCACCACAGTGTGTCCCCCTCCATCAGTACCACCGCAGTTTCACTGCGTCAGATCTGCCCCATTGTTACCCCTCCATCAGTACTATCCCACTGTGTGTCACTCCATCAGTGGACGGAGAGAGGGCAGCCCGGAGAGGGGGAATAGAGAGCGTAGGAAATAGAGTAACAGTTCAGAGAGAGTGACAGCAGTGAGGATGGAGGGAGAGAGAAAGAGAGGAGGGAGAGGTGCTGCATCATTCGCCGTTTTATTTAGGTTTAGGACAATTCTGAGGGGGCAATGTTTCTGTTCTCTGAGTGTCGTGAGCCTTTGGGTCGTTCCCCCTCAGAGGTGATGAAGGAAGGCAGAGAATGTTATTGTCCCATGGTATAGTCAGATCTATTCCAGGCAAGCAGGGAGTGAATGGTTCCCGGGGTCAGTCAGCGGGAGTGTGGGGTTGAGGTCACAGTCAGTCAAGCCGCGATCATATTGAGTGGTGAAGCAGAGTGGAGGGATGGGGCGGCATTTTAGTCCGAGGTGATGTGTTGAACTAATTCCTCAACCTGTGGACAAAGGTCGCCCAGTCCAGTCCACCTTCAAACTGGGCACCAGAAGCCCTGAGAGGGTCCCTGGAATTTGGCATTGCCTTGCTGAGTGAAACGGATTAAAGGAAATCAGACAACCAACATGAGGTGGAGAGTTGGATCTGATGGAGTTTGAAACAATATCCCCTTTGCTGGAACAATGCCGCCTCTCCCAATTTCCATCACTCAGTATCTATCGCCACAATTCCCAGTCTTTGGGGTTTCTCAATCAATTCCCTGAATAAATCACAACCTGTCTCAGCAGGGATTTCACTCGGCTGATGTCATCTGTTTGTGAATCATTTCAAAATCTCTATTTTTAAACTCTGTTGAAACTTCACTGTCCCGGTGGAGACGGAAAATGGTATAAAATCCCCAGGAATGTTCTGTCCCAGCATTTCATTCCGAGACATTACCGGTAGCTCACGGGGACACGTCGCTGGGCACAGAAAATGGGGCATCTTTATGAATATTGGCTTGTGGAGAGAATCCTGTACGTGATCATTGCTGCCATTGGTGTCCCTGGTAAGTGAGCAGAACAATTCAAGTTTTATAATTCCATCCGTGTGTTAACTGGTGTTGACCTGATTCTCATCATGTTACAAGTTCCCAACTGATGATCGTTGTACAAGAATATGTGAAGAATATCAATCCTCACAGTGAAATATTTGTGAATTAATGCTGTGATATTTCTTATTTTCAGACAGCTGAAACTAAGCCCCTTTTTCTCTCACTGCTGCCGGCCGGGAGCCACTAGAATGTTGTTCTTGCCTTCAGTGTTGTCCCAGTGCTCGGGACAGGCAGGCAGGCAGGCAGCTCTCCGGGACGGTGTGACTGGGAGAGAGGGGTTCACGTTGTGAAGTTCACTGTGACTGAGTTATTGATCAGAGTGCACACCCGCTCCTGTGGACACTGTGTCTCACTGTGGAGTATGTCTGTCACAGTCGGATTCCACCCACAGCATTTTGGTCAATAATTGGATCGATCTCCATAGATCCTGTCTCACCCGCTGAGTTTCCTCCAGCACTTTTGTCTACTTCGATTTTCCAGCATCTGCAGTTCATTCTTAAACACATTACACAAGAGTGCAGCTGATAGGAGCAGAATTAGGCCATTCGGCCCATCATGTCTACTCCGCCATTCAATCATGGCCGATCTATCTTTCCCTGTCAACCCCATTCTCTTGCCTTCTCCCGTAACCCCCCGACACCCGCACTAATCAAGAATCTATCACTCTCCGCCTTAAAACTATCCATTGACTTGGCCTCCACCCCTGTCTGCCGCAATGGTGAAGGTAAAGGTAAAGCTGGGGGAAGAACGCACTCACAATGGCCGCCATATCCAATCATCCCTGATATTCCTCTTTCTCTCACCTCCCCACACAAGGAGCCCTCACACTTCCGTCCT
>JAXLNO010002245.1:0-43865 GCA_038087875.1 Malacoraja senta | reverse complement strand
GTCCAACTCTGGTCTTAACTCATTTTTGCCTCATCACATACCTAAAGAAGTTTTACTATCCTGCTTTATATTCTTGGCTAGGTTACCTTCGTACCTCAACTTTTCTCCCCATATTGTCTTTTTAGTTATCGTCTGTTGAGAGAGAGAGAGGGGGAGAGGGAGAGAGAGAGGGAGGGGGAGGGAGAGGGAGAGGGAGAGAGAGTGGGAGAGGGAGAGAGAGTGGGAGAGAGAGAGAGAGGGGGAGAGAGAGAGGGACAGAGGGGGTGAGAAAGAGAGAGAGAGGGGGAGAGAGGAGAGAGAGGGAGTGAGGGAAAGAGGGAGAGAGAGAGAGTGGGAGAGGGAGAGAGTGGAAGAGAGAGAGAGAGGGGGAGAGGAGAGAGGGAGAGAGAAGGAGAGAGAGGGAGTGAGGGAGAGAGAGAGAGAGGGAGAGAGTGGGGGAGAGAAAGAGAGAGAGAGAAGGAGAGAGAGGGGGAGATAGAGAGAGGGAGAGAAGGAGAGCGAGAGGGTGTGACATAGAGAGGGAGAGAGAGGCGGAGGCGGAGATCTTGGATCTAGAACACAAAGTCCTGGAGATCCTGATCTAGCTCCAGGTTCCAGAACAGGTCCTCTGACATCACCTGTTGCTAAGGGAGGTGGGGGACCTCTGATTGGTCGCTGTGTACCCCCCATACAGCATCATCTGTTGCCGGGGGAAGGGGGCTACTGATTGGCCGAAAGGGAAGCGGACGATCCGATCCGATTGGCTGCCGCACCCCATCGTGACGTCACCTGTTGCCAGGGGGGGGGAGCCCGGAGCGGAGAGACTGCGCCCGCCCGCCTCTGGGATGGATGCGCTCAGGGCGCGGATTGATTCATGAGCCGAAGCACTGAGGTGAGCGGATATTTCACCGCGCTCTTCACCTGCTCCCTGAACTTGGACTGGGTCACCGCGTAAATAAATGTGTTGGTGCAGCAGCTGAGATTCCTCAGCAAAAACCCGACGTCGCTAAAGATCCATTGAGAATCATTCATATCAGTTCCAGTTCCTGTGATCTGATAATAGACGACGTTTACAACCAGCGTCAGCCACAGGAGGATGAAGCTGCCGGAGATGGTGAAGAGTAAAACCACAGACCTCCTCCTGCTCTCCATCTCCGGGTCACTGCGGTTCTCCCCCTTGCTCTCACCCCTCAGCCCCTTACGGACCCGACTGGCCACTAAAATGTGGCGGACAGTCAGAGCGTTGAGCAGCAGGATTACAGCGAAAGGGAGGAACGGAGTTAAAACCGTGTCGATCCAGTCAAATGCCACCCACCCGGGGTCAGTGAAATAACTGTCCACCGTGATACAGCCCACGGGACATTGTCGATGATTGTCCAGGGTTCCACTGTGAAGTAGCGGGAATGTTTTTCACACAGAACAGAACGCCGGCTGTTGCCAGAACCACAGCCGCAGTTTTCCCGGTGCAATATTTAGTTTTCAGCTTCTGGCAACAAATGGCGACAAAGCGATCAAAGGTGAAAGTGACGGTGAACCAGACAGAACAGTCTGTAGCTGCAAACCTCAGTACTTGGTTAACACGGCACACAGGGGTGATGGACAGGAAACTCCAATAAAAGTAATGCCATCGGAGGTGAAACAAAATGACCTCGGTGATGAGGGTCAGTAGATCGGCCGCTGCCATGGCCACCAGGTAACGAGTGGTGCAGGTGGAGAGGCCGCACTTTCCCCGGGACAGGATCACAATCGCCACTAAATTCACTGCGGAAAGACAAGGGAACGGACACTGGGCATTTACCCAACACGGTCTCCGGGGCTGAACACCGGCTCGACTTTCAGCTCAAGATCAGGAGTGTTGGAGTCGGTGCGCGGCTGCTGCAAGTTTAACAATGTCAGGGCCGGCTCCGACTGTGCCCGACCTGCCCTGCCTGCTTCAGGGGAGAAGAGATAAGGTGACGGGCGGGTGGGGTAAAGGGCAGGGGAGGGAACGAGTAGCCACCCACCCATCTACAATAGGCACAATGGTCCTTTCTATAGTGAACCCTGCTGCTGCTCACAGTCTGTGATGGGGCCGCTTTCACAGACTTAACCGTGAGCGGCCGGCCCCGTTTAACCAGGGCTCTGGGAACTCGGCATCTGATGGGGACGAGGAGGGAGACTTCCAGAGGGAAGGCAGGGACAACTTAGAATCCGGCAGCAGCAGCAGCAGAGTGGCTCCGTTAATGGATTCATTCCACAGTGAGTTCAGTAGACAACAGGTGCAGGAGGAGGCCATTTGGCCCTTCGAGCCAGCACCGCCATTCAATATGATCATGGCTGATCATCCCCAATCAGTACCCCGTTCCTGCCTTCTCCCCATATCCCCTGACTCCGCTATTTTTAAGAGCCCTATCTAGCTCTCTTTTGAAAGCATCCAGAGAAACTGCCTCCACCGCCCTCTGAGTCAGAGAATTCCACACTCATCACTCATCACTCTCAAGCTTCCACTGAGGTTATCCCAATGGCTTCTTGATGCAAACTACTTCATCTATTGCATTATCCCCAAACTCTGCCCTTCCAGAACCAGGTTAGCATTCAGCACAGATAAGGGAAATTACTCAGAAAGGACTTTACACAAGAGTAGACAAAAGTGCTGGAGAATCTCAGCGGGTGAGGCAGCATCTATGGAACGAAGGAAACAGGTAACGTTTCGGGCCGAAACCCTTCTTCAGACTGGAAATAGTTACCTATTTCCTTCGCTCCATAGATCCTGTCTCACCCGCTGAGTTTCTCCAGCACTTTTGTCTACTTTCGATTTTCCAGCATCTGCAGTTCATTCTTAAACACTTTACACAAGAGTGCAGCTGATAGGAGCAGAATTAGGTCATTCGGCCCATCATGTCTACTCCGCCATTCAATCATGGCCGATCTATCTTTCCCTCTCAACCCCATTCTCTTGCCTTCTCCCCGTAACCCCCCGACACCCGCACTAATCAAGAATCTATCACTCTCCGCCTTAAAACTATCCATTGACTTGGCCTCCACCCCTGTCTGCCGCAATGAATTGCACAGATTCACCACCCTCTGTCTACAGAAATTCCTCCTCATCTCCTTTCTGAAGGTAAAGGTAAAGCTGGGGGAAGAACGCACTACAATGGCCGCCATATCCAATCATCCCTGATATTCCTCTTTCTCTCCCTCCCCACACAAGGTGCCCTTCACACTTCCCTCCTGAAGCAGAGGCCAATTGTTGCAAATGAGAGTCACCCCTTCTGGTCCAGACGGTCGACGCAGAAAGCGGAGTAACTCAGCGGGACAGGCAGCATCTCTGGAGAGAAGGAATGGGACTGAAGAAGGGTCTTGATCCGAAACGTCACCCATTCCTTCTCTCCAGAGATGCTGCCCGTCCGCTGAGTTACTCCAGCACTTTGTGTCTATCTACGATTTTAAACCAGCATCTGCAGTTGATTCCCACACACGAAATCCAGACGGTGCCAGGAATGCAAACTATTATCCCCATGTATGGATGGTGTGGGATATATGTACCAACGCACAGAGACAGGGGGGGGGGGTAGTTAGTCGGGTTAGTTTAGACAGCGGCTAATCTCAGCAGACTCAAGATGGTGCAGGTGAAGTAACAACACACACACACACACGCCGGTAGATCCGCGGCCACTGGTTCAGGAGATCGATCCAATTATTGACCAAAATGCTGTGGGTAGAATCCGACTGTGACAGACAGACTCCACAGTGAGACACAGTGTCCACAGGAGCGGGTGTTCACTCTGATCAATAACTCAGTCACAGTGAACTTCACAACGTGAACCCCTCTCTCCCAGTCACACCGTCCCGGAGAGCTGCCTGCCTGCCTGCCTGTCCCGAGCACTGGGACAACACTGAAGGCAAGAACAACATTCTAGTGGCTCCCGGCCGGCAGCAGTGAGAGAAAAAGGGGCTTAGTTTCAGCTGTCTGAAAATAAGAAATATCACAGCATTAATTCACAAATATTTCACTGAGAGGATTGATATTCTTCACATATTCTTGTACAACGATCATCAGTTGGGAACTTGTAACATGATGAGAATCAGGTCAACACCAGTTAACACACGGATGGAATTATACAACTTGAATTGTTCTGCTCACTTACCAGGGACACCAATGGCAGCAATGATCACGTACACGATTCCCTCCACGGCGTAATATTCATCTAGATTCTGCCCATTTTCTGTGCCCAGCGACGTGTCCCCGTGAGCTACCGGTAATGTCTCGGAATGAAATGCTGGGACAGAACATTCCTGGGGATTTTATACCATTTTCCGTCTCCACCGGGACAGTGAAGTTTCAACAGCGTTTTAAAAATAGAGATTTTGAAATGATTCACAAACAGATGACATCAGCCGAGTGAAATCCCTGCTGAGACAGGTTGTGATTTATTCAGGGAATTGATTGAGAAACTCCAAAGACTGGGAATTGTGGCGATAGATACTGAGGGATGGAAATTGGGAGAGGCGGCATTGTTCCAGCAAAGGGGATATTGTTTCAAACTCCATCAGATCCAACTCTCCACCTCATGTTGGTTGTCTGATTTCCTTTAATCCGTTTCACTCAGCAAGGCAATGCCAAATTCCAGGGACCCTCTCAGGGCTTCTGGTGCCCAGTTTGAAGGTGGACTGGACTGGGCGACCTTTGTCCACAGGTTGAGGAATTAGTTCAACACATCACCTCGGACTAAAATGCCCCCCCATCCCTCCACTCTGCTTCACCACTCAATATGATCGCGGCTTGACTGACTGTGACCTCAACCCCACACTCCCGCTGACTGACCCCGGGAACCATTCACTCCCTGCTTGCCTGGAATAGATCTGACTATACCATGGGACAATAACATTCTCTGCCTTCCTTCATCACCTCTGAGGGGGAACGACCCAAAGACTCACGACACTCAGAGAACAGAAACATTGCCGCCTCAGAATTGTCCTAAACCTAAATAAAACGGCGAATGATGCAGCACCTCTCCCTCCTCTCTTTCTCTCTCCCTCCATCCTCACTGCTGTCACTCTCTCTGAACTGTTACTCTATTTCCTACGCTCTCTATTCCCCCTCTCTGGGCTGCCCTCTCTCCGTCCACTGATGGAGTGACACACAGTGGGATAGTACTGATGGAGGGGTAACAATGGGGCAGATCTGACGCAGTGACAAACTGTGGTGGTACTGATGGAGGGGACACACTGTGGTGGTACTGATGGAGGGACACACTGTGGTGGTGGTACTGATGGAGGGACACACTGTGGTGGTACTGATGGAGGGGACACACTGTGGTGGTACTGATGGAGGGACACACTGTGGTGGTGGTACTGATGGAGTGACACACTGTGGTGGTGCTGATGGAGGGACACAATTGTGGTGGTACTGATGGAGGGACACACTGTGGTGGTACTGATGGAGGGGACACACTGTGGTGGTGGTACTGATGGAGGGAACACACTGTGGTGGTGGTACTGATGGAGGGACACACTGTGGTGGTACTGATGGAGGGACAAACTGTGGTGGTACTGACGCAGTGACAAACTGTGGTGGTACTGATGGAGGGACACACTGTGGTGGTGGTACTGATGGAGGGGACACACTGTGGTGGTGGTACTGATGGAGGGACACACTGTGGTGGTACTGATGGAGGGGACACACTGTGGTGGTACTGATGGAGGGACACACTGTGGTGGTACTGATGGAGGGACACACTGTGGTGGTACTGATGGAGGGACACACTGTGGTGGTACTGATGGAGGGGACACACTGTGGTGGTACTGATGGAGGGGACACACTGTGGTGGTGGTACTGATGGAGGGACACACTGTGGTGGTACTGATGGAGGGACACACTGTGGTGGTGGTACTGATGGAGGGACACACTGTGGTGGTACTGATGGAGGGACACACTGTGGTGGTACTGATGGAGGGACACACTGTGGTGGTGGTACTGATGGAGGGACACACTGTGGTGGTGGTACTGATGGAGGGACACACTGTGGTGGTACTGATGGAGGGACACACTGTGGTGGTGGTACTGATGGAGGGACAAACTGTGGTGGTACTGATGGAGGGACACACTGTGGTGGTGGTACTGATGGAGGGACACACTGTGGTGGTACTGATGGAGGGGCACACTGTGGTGGTGGTACTGATGGAGGGACACACTGTGGTGGTACTGATGGAGGGACACACTGTGGTGGTACTGATGGAGGGACACACTGTGGTGGTGGTACTGATGGAGGGACAAACTGTGGTGGTACTGATGGAGGGACACACTGTGGTGGTACTGATGGAGGGGACACACTGTGGTGGTACTGATGGAGGGACACACTGTGGTGGTACTGATGGAGGGACACACTGTGGTGGTACTGATGGAGGGACACACTGTGGTGGTACTGATGGAGGGGACACACTGTGGTGGTACTGATGGAGGGGACACACTGTGGTGGTGGTACTGATGGAGGGACACACTGTGGTGGTACTGATGGAGGGACACACTGTGGTGGTGGTACTGATGGAGGGACACACTGTGGTGGTACTGATGGAGGGACACACTGTGGTGGTACTGATGGAGGGACACACTGTGGTGGTGGTACTGATGGAGGGACACACTGTGGTGGTGGTACTGATGTAGGGACACACTGTGGTGGTACTGATGGAGGGACACACTGTGGTGGTGGTACTGATGGAGGGACAAACTGTGGTGGTACTGATGGAGGGACACACTGTGGTGGTGGTACTGATGGAGGGACACACTGTGGTGGTACTGATGGAGGGGCACACTGTGGTGGTGGTACTGATGGAGGGACACACTGTGGTGGTACTGATGGAGGGGACACACTGTGGTGGTACTGATGGAGGGACACACTGTGGTGGTGGTACTGATGGAGTGACACACTGTGGTGGTGCTGATGGAGGGACACAATGGTGGTGGTACTGATGGAGGGACACACTGTGGTGGTACTGATGGAGGGGACACACTGTGGTGGTGGTACTGATGGAGGGGACACACTGTGGTGGTGGTACTGATGGAGGGACACACTGTGGTGGTACTGATGGAGGGACAAACTGTGGTGGTACTGACGCAGTGACAAACTGTGGTGGTACTGATGGAGGGACACACTGTGGTGGTGGTACTGATGGAGGGGACACACTGTGGTGGTGGTATTGATGGAGGGACACACTGTGGTGGTACTGATGGAGGGGACACACTGTGGTGGTACTGATGGAGGGACACACTGTGGTGGTACTGATGGAGGGACACACTGTGGTGGTACTGATGGAGGAACACACTGTGGTGGTACTGATGGAGGGGACACACTGTGGTGGTACTGATGGAGGGGACACACTGTGGTGGTGGTACTGATGGAGGGACACACTGTGGTGGTACTGATGGAGGGACACACTGTGGTGGTGGTACTGATGGAGGGACACACTGTGGTGGTACTGATGGAGGGACACACTGTGGTGGTACTGATGGAGGGACACACTGTGGTGGTGGTACTGATGGAGGGACACACTGTGGTGGTGGTACTGATGGAGGGACACACTGTGGTGGTACTGATGGAGGGACACACTGTGGTGGTGGTACTGATGGAGGGACAAACTGTGGTGGTACTGATGGAGGGACACACTGTGGTGGTGGTACTGATGGAGGGACACACTGTGGTGGTACTGATGGAGGGACACACTGTGGTGGTGGTACTGATGGAGGGACAAACTGTGGTGGTACTGATGGAGGGACACACTGTGGTGGTGGTACTGATGGAGGGACACACTGTGGTGGTACTGATGGAGGGACACACTGTGGTGGTGGTACTGATGGAGGGACACACTGTGGTGGTACTGATGGAGGGACACACTGTGGTGGTGGTACTGATGGAGGGACACACTGTGGTGGTACTGATGGAGGGACACACTGTGGTGGTACTGATGGAGGGGACACACTGTGGTGGTACTGATGGAGGGGACACACTGTGGTGGTGGTACTGATGGAGGGACACACTGTGGTGGTACTGATGGAGGGACACACTGTGGTGGTGGTACTGATGGAGGGACACACTGTGGTGGTACTGATGGAGGGACACACTGTGGTGGTACTGATGGAGGGGACACTCTGTGGTGGTACTGATGGAGGGACACACTGTGGTGGTGGTACTGATGGAGGGACACACTGTGGTGGTGGTACTGATGGAGGGACACACTGTGGTGGTGGTACTGATGGAGGGACACACTGTGGTGGTACTGATGGAGGGACACACTGTGGTGGTGGTACTGATGGAGGGACAAACTGTGGTGGTACTGATGGAGGGACACACTGTGGTGGTGGTACTGATGGAGGGACACACTGTGGTGGTACTGATGGAGGGGCACACTGTGGTGGTGGTACTGATGGGGGGACACACTGTGGTGGTACTGATGGAGGGACACACTGTGGTGGTACTGATGGAGGGACACACTGTGGTGGTGGTACTGATGGAGGGACAAACTGTGGTGGTACTGATGGAGGGACACACTGTGGTGGTGGTACTGATGGAGGGACACACTGTGGTGGTACTGATGGAGGGGCACACTGTGGTGGTGGTACTGATGGAGGGACACACTGTGGTGGTACTGATGGAGGGGACACACTGTGGTGGTACTGATGGAGGGACACACTGTGGTGGTACTGATGGAGGGGACACACTGCGGTGGTACTGATGGAGGGACACACTGTGGTGGTACTGATGGAGGGGCACACTGTGGTGGTGGTACTGATGGAGGGACACACTGTGGTGGTGGTACTGATGGAGGGACACACTGTGGTGGTGGTACTGATGGAGGGACACACTGTGGTGGTACTGATGGAGGGGACACACTGTGGTGGTACTGATGGAGGGACACACTGTGGTGGTACTGATGGAGGGACACACTGTGGTGGTACTGATGGAGGGACACACTGTGGTGGTACTGATGGAGGGACACACTGTGGTGGTGGTACTGATGGAGGGACACACTGTGGTGGTGGTACTGATGGAGGGACACACTGTGGTGGTACTGATGGAGGGACACACTGTGGTGGTGGTACTGATGGAGGGACAAACTGTGGTGGTACTGATGGAGGGACACACTGTGGTGGTGGTACTGATGGAGGGACACACTGTGGTGGTACTGATGGAGGGACACACTGTGGTGGTGGTACTGATGGAGGGACACACTGTGGTGGTACTGATGGAGGGACACACTGTGGTGGTGGTACTGATGGAGGGACACACTGTGGTGGTACTGATGGAGGGACACACTGTGGTGGTACTGATGGAGGGGACACACTGTGGTGGTACTGATGGAGGGGACACACTCTGGTGGTGGTACTGATGGAGGGACACACTGTGGTGGTACTGATGGAGGGACACACTGTGGTGGTGGTACTGATGGAGGGACACACTGTGGTGGTACTGATGGAGGGACACACTGTGGTGGTACTGATGGAGGGGACACTCTGTGGTGGTACTGATGGAGGGACACACTGTGGTGGTGGTACTGATGGAGGGACACACTGTGGTGGTGGTACTGATGGAGGGACACACTGTGGTGGTGGTACTGATGGAGGGACACACTGTGGTGGTACTGATGGAGGGACACACTGTGGTGGTGCTACTGATGGAGGGACAAACTGTGGTGGTACTGATGGAGGGACACACTGTGGTGGTGGTACTGATGGAGGGACACACTGTGGTGGTACTGATGGAGGGGCACACTGTGGTGGTGGTGCTGATGGGGGGACACACTGTGGTGGTACTGATGGAGGGACACACTGTGGTGGTACTGATGGAGGGACACACTGTGGTGGTGGTACTGATGGAGGGACAAACTGTGGTGGTACTGATGGAGGGACACACTGTGGTGGTGGTACTGATGGAGGGACACACTGTGGTGGTACTGATGGAGGGGCACACTGTGGTGGTGGTACTGATGGAGGGACACACTGTGGTGGTACTGATGGAGGGGACACACTGTGGTGGTACTGATGGAGGGACACACTGTGGTGGTACTGATGGAGGGGACACACTGCGGTGGTACTGATGGAGGGACACACTGTGGTGGTACTGATGGAGGGGCACACTGTGGTGGTGGTACTGATGGAGGGACACACTGTGGTGGTGGTACTGATGGAGGGACACACTGTGGTGGTGGTACTGATGGAGGGACACACTGTGGTGGTACTGATGGAGGGGACACACTGTGGTGGTACTGATGGAGGGACACACTGTGGTGGTACTGATGGAGGGACACACTGTGGTGGTACTGATGGAGGGACACACTGTGGTGGTACTGATGGAGGGACACACTGTGGTGGTGGTACTGATGGAGGGACACACTGTGGTGGTGGTACTGATGGAGGGACACACTGTGGTGGTACTGATGGAGGGACACACTGTGGTGGTGGTACTGATGGAGGGACACACTGTGGTGGTGGTACTGATGGAGGGGCACACTGTGGTGGTACTGATGGAGGGGACACACTGTGGTGGTGGTACTGATGGAGGGACACACTGTGGTGGTACTGATGGAGGGACACACTGTGGTGGTGGTACTGATGGAGGGACACACTGTGGTGGTGGTACTGATGGAGGGACACACTGTGGTGGTACTGATGGAGGGACACACTGTGGTGGTACTGATGGAGGGACACACTGTGGTGGTACTGATGGAGGGGCACACTGTGGTGGTGGTACTGATGGAGGGACACACTGTGGTGGTACTGATGGAGGGGACACACTGTGGTGGTACTGATGGAGGGACACACTGTGGTGGTGGTACTGATGGAGGGACACACTGTGGTGGTACTGATGGAGGGGCACACTGTGGTGGTACTGATGGAGGGACACACTGTGGTGGTACTGATGGAGCGACACACTGTGGTGGTACTGATGGAGGGGCACACTGTGGTGGTACTGATGGAGGGACACACTGTGGAGTATTACTGATAGCGTGACACACTGTGGAGTAGTAATCTGGGGCAGTACTTATAGTGACAGATTTTCATATCGTTTCAAGGATTCTTTCCTTTAGTCACTCTGATTGAAGACAGGGGTTCAGGAGTTAATCGAAACGCATTCACGAGCTCTCCCCGAGACATTCAATGCCGTCGAAAGGGAAATCTTCCAAACACAGTCTCTTGATTAATAGTTTCTTTAGTGTAGTAGCAAAAACAGTAAGATATTCATCCAAACTTCTTCTTGTATAACTACACTAGACTAAGTGAGACCCGTTGGATCCCAGCTTCACACAGGAGGGCTGGTCCCACAAAGCAATTTTCCACCTCTCCACCAATTCCAATATTGCTGGCCAGTGGAGGGGGGGGTTACTGGAGCACTAACATCGGTTTTGTGTGCCGAATGGATTCTTGGGCTGGCAGCTCAGAAACTCAGGCCTGGTGGGCTGGCAGCTCAGAAACTGCCAGATATTCTACTGAAAACAGGTGACAGAGTCTGTGAGAGAGAAGGAGGAGAGGGACAATCAATTTTAGACATTTTCATCTCTTTTTACAGATCACAGCAATGAAGGAGGAACGTCTATCCTTGCGTTGATCGCTGGAGTGCTAGTATGGGTGTTGTGGGCTGAAGGGACTGGTTTCCAGAGGGCTAGTATGGACATTGTGGACTGAATGGATTCTTGGACATGCAGTTCACTAAGTCATGACTGATGGGCTGGCTCTTCAGTCAATTACAGCTGGTGTGGTGCCAGTTCACTCAGTTACCCCTCCTTCCTTCACCCCCCAACTCTGCTCCTTGCATTTCCCCTCCCCCCCCCACGCATTCAGTCCATCTCTCCTCAACCTCCCCCCCAGGCACTCTTAGTGGCTCTCTGACAGCGCAGCCATTCCTGCCCATTACGTACCCATTGTGATGAAGAACACGCAGACATGGCAAGGTGAAAAAGGATTTATTAAAGTTTAAAATATGAACAAGTCTTAAAACAATGCAAGTCCAAACTCACAGCACTCCAAGCACAGTGCAGGCAGCAAATCCAACCTCACAGCACTCCAAGCACAGTGCAGGCAGCAAGTCCAACCTCACAGCACTCCAAGCACAGTGCAGGCAGCAAGTCCAACCTCACAGCACTCCAAGCACAGTGCAGGCAGTAAGTCCAACCTCACAGCAAGCAGAGTGCAGGCAGTAAGTCCAACCTCACAGCACTCCAAGCACAGTGCAGGCAGTAAGTCCAACCTCACAGCACTCCAAGCACAGTGCAGGCAGTAAGTCCAACCTCACAGCACTCCAAGCACAGTGCAGGCAGTAAGTCCAACCTCACAGCAAGCAGAGTGCAGGCAGTAAGTCCAACCTCACAGCACTCCAAGCACAGTGCAGGCAGTAAGTCCAACCTCACAGCACTCCAAGCAGAGTGCAGGCAGCAAGTCCAACCTCACAGCACTCCAAGCACTCCAACAGAGACACACATAGAGACACACACATACACAAACACACACACAGAGCACACACACAGAGACAAACACACAGAAACACACACACAGAGACACACACACACACACACAGACACACACAGCGAGGCACACAGGGACACACACACACAGGGACACACACACAGGGACACAAACAGGGACACACACAGGAACACACACACACAAAACACACACACACACACACACACAAACACAAAGACACACACACACACACACACACACACACACACAAACAAACAGAGACACACACACACACTCACACAAATAAAGACACACAAACACAGACACACACTCACGCACAGCACCAATAATAAAATGCCAAGTAACTTCAGAATGTGGTAACCATACTGAATCCTGTTACTAAAGGTTCAGGGCGGTGTCTCCACTTGACCCTTCCGCACTGAGCGCCAACTCTGAACTCACCGGAAATGACGCAATCAGCACCATCTCTCCACTAAGTCACGCAATTTTGCGGGAATTTAGCATTAAACACAGTCCTGATCTAATAAAACGTTTATTCACTGTTTTTCCTTCCAAAAACGGTTGCACAGCAAGCCACATTTAAAACGCAAGCCACATTAAAACGCAAGCCACATTTATAAAGCAAATCACATTTTAATATATAGGCACAGCTTAGCGGCACAGTCAAAGGGCACAGTTGTCAATTAGCGGCACCGTAAAAAGGCACACTTTTCAATTAGCGGCAAAGTCAAGAGGCACACTTTTCAATTAGCGACACCGTCAAAAGGCACTCTTCAATTAGCGGCACAGTCAAAAGGCACACTTTTAAATTAGAGGCACAGTCAAAAGGCACGTAAAAACATTTATTCCTTCCAAACACAGTTCCAAATAAACCACATAAAAGCACATAAAACCACACTCACAGTTTAGGGGACATGTGTTCAGTGATCAGTTTATTCACTGCTCAGACTGAGAGTCGTGAACTCTCCCTCCCCCATCTTGCAGTGACTGCGGCAATTCCACACTTCCGGGTTTATAGTCCCTCCCCCTCCCACCGGATGGGGCGTGTCCTCCATGGCATGATTGCCAGGAGAGAGAATTTCAACATTATTTAAACATTAATAAGTCTTATATTTTCCATCTATGGCCTTGACAGCTGGAGGGGGACTGAGTAATATGGCCAAAAATCGAAGCCGTGAGTGGAAGTGATTTTTCTAAAACCAATATACAGTGCAAACAGGAAGTGGTCAAGATTTGACTTTGAATCACTTGCCTATGCATTTTCAAAGCAACCGCACTTGCCTTTGCATTTTCAAAGCAACCGCACTTGCCTTTGCATTTTCAAACCAAACGCACTTGCTTTTGCATTTTAAAAGCAACCTCACTTGCCTTTGCATTTTCAAAGCAAACCACCTTTTGCATTTTCAAAGCAAACCACGTTTTGCATTTTCAAAGCAAACCACCTTTTGCATTTTCAAAACAAACCACCCTCTGCATTTTCAAAACAAACCACCTTTTGCATTTTCAAAGCAAACCTTTATGTATGTTCAAACCAAACCATCTTTTGCATTTTCAAAGCAAACCACCTTTTGCATTTTCAAAGCAAACCACCTTTTGCATTTTCAAAGCAAACCACCTTTTGCATTTTCAAAGCAAACCACCTTTTAAATTTTCAAAGCAAACCACCTTTTGCATTTTCAAAGCAAACCATCTTTTGCATTTTCAAAACAAACCACCTTCTGCATTTTCAAAACAAACCACCTTCTGCATTTTCAAAACAAACCACCTTTTGAATTTCCAAAGCAAAACATTTTTCGTATTTTCAAAGCAAACCACCTTTTGCATTTTCAAAGCAAACCACCTTTTGCATTTTCAAAGCAAACCACCTTTTGCATTTTCAAAACAAACCACCCTCTGCATTTTCAAAACAAACCACCTTTTGCATTTTCGAAGCAAACCTTTATGTATGTTCAAAGCAAACCATCTTTTGCATTTTCAAAGCAAACCACCTTTTGCATTTTCAAAGCAAACCACCTTTTGCATTTTCAAAGCAAACCATCTTTTGCATTTTCAAAACAAACTACCTTTTCAAAGCAAACCACCTTTTGCATTTTCAAAGCAAACCACCTTTAAAATTTTCAAAGCAAACCACCTTTTGCATTTTCAAAGCAAACCACCTTTTGCATTTTCAAAACAAACCACCTTTTGTATTTTCAATACAAACCACCTTTTGCATTTTCAAAGAAACCACATTTTGCATTTTCAAAGCAATTTTTTTTCCGCATTTTCAAAACAAACCAGCTTTTGCATATTCAAAGCAAACCACCTTTTGCAATTTAAAAGCAAAGCACCTTTTGCATTTTCAAAGCAAACCAGTTTTAGCATTGTCAAAGCAAACCACCTTTAGCATTTTCCAAGCAAACCACATTTTTGCATTTTCAAAGCAAACCCCCTTTAACATTTTCAAAGCAAACTACCTTTTGCACTTTCAAAGCAAACGACCTTTTGCATTTTCAAAGCAAATCACCTTTTGCATTTTCAAAGACCACCACCTTTTGCATTTTCAAAGTAAACCACCTTTTGCATTTTCAATGCAAACCAGCAAACCACCTTTTGCATTTTCAAAACAAACCACTTTTTGCATTTTCAAAGCAAACCACATTTAGCATTTTCAAAGCAAATCACCTTTTGCATTTTCAAAGCAAACCACCTTTTGCATTTTCAAACTAAAACACCTTTTGCATTTTCAATGCAAACAGCAAACCACCCTTTGCATTTTCAAAGCAAAGCACCTTTTGCATTTTCAAAGCAAACCACGTTTGAATTTTCAGAGCAAACCACCTTTTGCATTTCAATGCAAACCACGTTTTGCATTTTCAAAGCAAACCACTTTGTGCAATTTCAAAGCAAACAACGTTCTGCTTTTTCAATGCAAACCACCTTATGCATTTTCAAAGCAAACCACCTATTCTAAGCAAACCACCTTTTGCATTTTCATGGCAAACCACCTTTTGCATTTTCAAAGCAAATCACCTTTTGCATTTTCAAAGCAAAGCACATTTTGTATTTTCAAAGCAAACCACCTTTTGCATTTTCAAAGCAAACCACCTTTTGCATTTTTAAAGCAAACCTTTTGCATTTTCAAAGCAAACCACTTTTAGCAATTTCAAAGCGAACCACCTTTTATATTTTCAAAGCAAACCACCTTATCAATTTTCAAAGCAAACCACCTTTTCAAAGCGAACCACCATTTGCATTTTCAAAACAAACCATCTTTTGCATTTTCAAAGCAAACCTTTTTGCATTTTCAAAGCCAACCATCTTTTGCATTTTCAAAGCAAACCACCTTACGCATTTTCAAAGCAAACCACATTTTGCATTTTCAAACCAAACCACCTTTTGCATTTTCAAAGCAAACCACCTTTTGCATTTTCAAAGCAAACCACCTTTTGCATTTTCAAAACAAACCACCTTTTGCATTTTCAGCACCATCTCTCCACTAAGTCACGGAATGAGCGGCAATTTTGCGGGAATTTAGCATTAAACACAGTCCTGATCTAATAAAACGTTTATTCACTGTTTTTCCTTCCAAAAACGGTTGCACAGCAAGCCACATTTAAAACGCAAGCCACATTAAAACGCAAGCCACATTTATAAAGCAAATCACATTTTAAAATATAGGCACAGCTTAGCGGCACAGTCAAAAGGCACAGTTTTCAATTGGCGGCACCGTCAAAAGGCACACTTTTCAATTAGCGGCACAGTCAAGAGGCACACTTTTCAATTAGCGACACCGTCAAAAGGCACTCGTTTCAATTAGCGGCAGTCAAAAGGCACACTTTTAAATTAGCGGCACATTCAAAAGGCACGTAAAAACATTTATTCCTTCCAAACACAGTTCCAAATAAACCACATAAAAGCACATAAAACCACACTCACAGTTTAGCGGACATGTGTTCAGTGACTGTGGCAAGTCCACACTTCCGGGTTTATAGTCCCCCCATCCCACCGGATGGGGCGTGTCCTCCATGGCATGATTGACAGGAGAGAGAATTTCAACATTATTTAAACATTTATAAGTCTTATATTTTTCATCTATGGCCCTGACAGCTGGAGGGGGACTGAGTAATATGGCCAAAAATCGAAGCCGTGAGTGGAAGTGATTTTTTTAAAAGCAACCTCACTTGCCTTTGCATTTTCAAAGCAAACCACCTTTTGCATTTTCAAAGCAAACTACGTTTTGCATTTTCAAAGCAAACCACCTTTTGCATTTTCAAAACAAACCACCCTCTGCATTTTCAAAACAAACCACCTTTTGCATTTTCAAAGCAAACCTTTATGTATTTTCAAAGCAAACCATCGTTTGCATTTTCAAAGCAAACCACCTTTTGCATTTTCAAAGCAAACCAACTTTTGCATTTTCAAAGCAAACAACCTTTTGCATTTTCAAAACAAACCACCTTTTGCATTTTCAAAACAAACAACCTTTTGCATTTTCAAAGCAAACCACCCTTTCAAAGCAAACCACCTTTTGCATTTTCAAAGCAAACCACCTTTTGCATTTTCAAAGCAAACCACCTTTTGCATTTTCAAAGCAAAGTACCTTTTGCATTTTCAAAGCAAACCACCTTTTGCATTTTGAAAACAAACCACCTTCTGCATTTTCAAAACAAACCACCTTTTGCATTTTCAAAGCAAACCTTTATGTATTTTCAAAGCAAACCATCTTTTGCATTTTCAAAGCAAACCACCTTATGCATTTTCAAAGCAAACCACCTATTCAAAGCAAACCACCTTTTGCATTTTCAATGCAAACCACCTTTTACATTTTCAAAGCAAACCACCTTTTGCGTTTTCAAAGCAAACCACCTTTTGCATTTTCAAAGCAAACCACCTTTTGCATTTTCAAAACAAACCACCTTTTGTATTTTCAATACAAACCACCTTTTGCATTTTCAAAGAAACCACATTTTGCATTTTCAAAGCAATTTTTTTTCGCATTTTCAAAACAAACCCGCTTTTGCATTTTCAAAGCAAACCACCTTTTGCATTTTCAAAGCAAACCACCTTTTGCATTTTCAAAGCAAACCACCTTTTGCATTTTCAAAACAAACCACCTTTTGTATTTTCAATACAAACCACCTTTTGCATTATCAAAGAAACCACATTTTGCATTTTCAAAGCAATTTTTTTTCGCATTTTCAAAACAAACCAGCTTTTGCATTTTCAAAGCAAACCACCTTTTGCAATTTCAATGCAAACCAGCAAACCACCTTTTGCATTTTCAAAGCAAACCACTTTTTGCATTTTCAAAGCAAACCAGTTTTAGCATTTTCAAAGCAAACCACCTTTTGCATTTTACAAGCAAACCGCATTTTTGCATTTTCAAAGCAAACCCCCTTTAACATTTTCAAAGCAAACTACCTTTTGCACTTTCAAAGCAAACGACCTTTTGCATTTTCAAAGCAAACGACCTTTTGCATTTTCAAAGCAAATCACCTTTTGCATTTTCAATGCAAACCACCTTTTACATTTTCAAAGCAAACCACCTTTTGCATTTTCAAAGCAAACCACCTTTTGCATTTTCAAAGCAAACCACCTTTTGCATTTTCAAAACAAACCACCTTTTGTATTTTCAATACAAACCACCTTTTGCATTTTCAAAGAAACCACATTTTGCATTTTCAAAGCAATTTTTTTCGCATTTTCAAAACAAACCAGCTTTTGCATTTTCAAAGCAAAGCACCTTTTGCATTTTCAATACAAACCACCTTTTGCATTTTCAAAGCAAACTACGTTTTGCATTTTCAAAGCAAACCACCTTTTGCATTTTCAAAACAAACCACCCTCTGCATTTTCAAAACAAACCACCTTTTGCATTTTCAAAGCAAACCTTTATGTATTTTCAAAGCAAACCATCGTTTGCATTTTCAAAGCAAACCACCTTTTGCATTTTCAAAGCAAACCAACTTTTGCATTTTCAAAGCAAACAACCTTTTGCATTTTCAAAACAAACCACCTTTTGCATTTTCAAAACAAACAACCTTTTGCATTTTCAAAGCAAACCACCCTTTCAAAGCAAACCACCTTTTGCATTTTCAAAGCAAACCACCTTTTGCATTTTCAAAGCAAACCACCTTTTGCATTTTCAAAGCAAAGTACCTTTTGCATTTTCAAAGCAAACCACCTTTTGCATTTTGAAAACAAACCACCTTCTGCATTTTCAAAACAAACCACCTTTTGCATTTTCAAAGCAAACCTTTATGTATTTTCAAAGCAAACCATCTTTTGCATTTTCAAAGCAAACCACCTTATGCATTTTGAAAGCAAACCACCTATTCAAAGCAAACCACCTTTTGCATTTTCAATGCAAACCACCTTTTACATTTTCAAAGCAAACCACCTTTTGCGTTTTCAAAGCAAACCACCTTTTGCATTTTCAAAGCAAACCACCTTTTGCATTTTCAAAACAAACCACCTTTTGTATTTTCAATACAAACCACCTTTTGCATTTTCAAAGAAACCACATTTTGCATTTTCAAAGCAATTTTTTTTCGCATTTTCAAAACAAACCAGCTTTTGCATTTTCAAAGCAAACCACCTTTTGCATTTTCAAAGCAAACCACCTTTTGCATTTTCAAAACAAACCACCCTCTGCATTTTCAAAACAAATCACCTTTTGCATTTTCAAAGCAAACCTTTATGTATTTTCAAAGCAAACCATCGTTTGCATTTTCAAAGCAAACCACCTTTTGCATTTTCAAAGCAAACCAACTTTTGCATTTTCAAAGCAAACAACCTTTTGCATTTTCAAAACAAACCACCTTTTGCATTTTCAAAACAAACAACCTTTTGCATTTTCAAAGCAAACCACCCTTTCAAAGCAAACCACCTTTTGCATTTTCAAAGCAAACCACCTTTTGCATTTTCAAAGCAAACCACCCTTTGCATTTTCAAAGCAAAGTACCTTTTGCATTTTCAAAGCAAACCACCTTTTGCATTTTGAAAACAAACCACCTTCTGCATTTTCAAAACAAACCACCTTTTGCATTTTCAAAGCAAACCTTTATGTATTTTCAAAGCAAACCATCGTTTGCATTTTCAAAGCAAACCACCTTTTGCATTTTCAAAGCAAACCAACTTTTGCATTTTCAAAGCAAACAACCTTTTGCATTTTCAAAACAAACCACCTTTTGCATTTTCAAAACAAACAACCTTTTGCATTTTCAAAGCAAACCACCCTTTCAAAGCAAACCACCTTTTGCATTTTCAAAGCAAACCACCTTTTGCATTTTCAAAGCAAACCACCCTTTGCATTTTCAAAGCAAAGTACCTTTTGCATTTTCAAAGCAAACCACCTTTTGCATTTTGAAAACAAACCACCTTCTGCATTTTCAAAACAAACCACCTTTTGCATTTTCAAAGCAAACCTTTATGTATTTTCAAAGCAAACCATCTTTTGCATTTTCAAAGCAAACCACCTTATGCATTTTCAAAGCAAACCACCTATTCAAAGCAAACCACCTTTTGCATTTTCAATGCAAACCACCTTTTACATTTTCAAAGCAAACCACCTTTTGCGTTTTCAAAGCAAACCACCTTTTGCATTTTCAAAGCAAACCACCTTTTGCATTTTCAAAACAAACCACCTTTTGTATTTTCAATACAAACCACCTTTTGCATTTTCAAAGAAACCACATTTTGCATTTTCAAAGCAATTTTTTTTCGCATTTTCAAAACAAACCAGCTTTTGCATTTTCAAAGCAAACCACCTTTTGCATTTTCAAAGCAAACCACCTTTTGCATTTTCAAAGCAAACCACCTTTTGCATTTTCAAAACAAACCACCTTTTGTATTTTCAATACAAACCACCTTTTGCATTATCAAAGAAACCACATTTTGCATTTTCAAAGCAATTTTTTTTCGCATTTTCAAAACAAACCAGCTTTTGCATTTTCAAAGCAAACCACCTTTTGCAATTTCAATGCAAACCAGCAAACCACCTTTTGCATTTTCAAAGCAAACCACTTTTTGCATTTTCAAAGCAAACCAGTTTTAGCATTTTCAAAGCAAACCACCTTTTGCATTTTACAAGCAAACCGCATTTTTGCATTTTCAAAGCAAACCCCCTTTAACATTTTCAAAGCAAACTACCTTTTGCACTTTCAAACCAAACGACCTTTTGCATTTTCAAAGCAAACGACCTTTTGCATTTTCAAAGCAAATCACCTTTTGCATTTTCAATGCAAACCACCTTTTACATTTTCAAAGCAAACCACCTTTTGCATTTTCAAAGCAAACCACCTTTTGCATTTTCAAAGCAAACCACCTTTTGCATTTTCAATACAAACCACCTTTTGTATTTTCAATACAAACCACCTTTTGCATTTTCAAAGAAACCACATTTTGCATTTTCAAAGCAAATTTTTTTCGCATTTTCAAAACAAACCAGCTTTTGCATTTTCAAAGCAAACCACCTTTTGCATTTTCAATACAAACCACCTTTTGCATTTTCAAAGCAAACTACGTTTTGCATTTTCAAAGCAAACCACCTTTTGCATTTTCAAAACAAACCACCCTCTGCATTTTCAAAACAAACCACCTTTTGCATTTTCAAAGCAAACCTTTATGTATTTTCAAAGCAAACCATCGTTTGCATTTTCAAAGCAAACCACCTTTTGCATTTTCAAAGCAAACCAACTTTTGCATTTTCAAAGCAAACAACCTTTTGCATTTTCAAAACAAACCACCTTTTGCATTTTCAAAACAAACAACCTTTTGCATTTTCAAAGCAAACCACCCTTTCAAAGCAAACCACCTTTTGCATTTTCAAAGCAAACCACCTTTTGCATTTTCAAAGCAAACCACCTTTTGCATTTTCAAAGCAAAGTACCTTTTGCATTTTCAAAGCAAACCACCTTTTGCATTTTCAAAACAAACCACCTTTTGTATTTTCAATACAAACCACCTTTTGCATTTTCAAAGAAACCACATTTTGCATTTTCAAAGCAATTTTTTTTCGCATTTTCAAAACAAACCAGCTTTTGCATTTTCAAAGCAAACCACCTTTTGCATTTTCAATACAAACCACCTTTTGCATTTTCAAAGCAAACTACGTTTTGCATTTTCAAAGCAAACCACCTTTTGCATTTTCAAAACAAACCACCCTCTGCATTTTCAAAACAAACCACCTTTTGCATTTTCAAAGCAAACCTTTATGTATTTTCAAAGCAAACCATCGTTTGCATTTTCAAAGCAAACCACCTTTTGCATTTTCAAAGCAAACCAACTTTTGCATTTTCAAAGCAAACAACCTTTTGCATTTTCAAAACAAACCACCTTTTGCATTTTCAAAACAAACAACCTTTTGCATTTTCAAAGCAAACCACCCTTTCAAAGCAAACCACCTTTTGCATTTTCAAAGCAAACCACCTTTTGCATTTTCAAAGCAAACCACCTTTTGCATTTTCAAAGCAAAGTACCTTTTGCATTTTCAAAGCAAACCACCTTTTGCATTTTGAAAACAAACCACCTTCTGCATTTTCAAAACAAACCACCTTTTTGCATTTTCAAAGCAAACCTTTATGTATTTTCAAAGCAAACCATCTTTTGCATTTTCAAAGCAAACCACCTTATGCATTTTCAAAGCAAACCACCTATTCAAAGCAAACCACCTTTTGCATTTTCAAAACAAACCAGCTTTTGCATTTTCAAAGCAAACACCTTTTGCATTTTCAAAGCAAACCACCTTTTGCATTTTCAAAGCAAACCACCTTTTGCATTTTCAAAACAAACCACCTTTTGTATTTTCAATACAAACCACCTTTTGCATTATCAAAGAAACCACATTTTGCATTTTCAAAGCAATTTTTTTTCGCATTTTCAAAACAAACCAGCTTTTGCATTTTCAAAGCAAACCACCTTTTGCAATTTCAATGCAAACCAGCAAACCACCTTTTGCATTTTCAAAGCAAACCACTTTTTGCATTTTCAAAGCAAACCAGTTTTAGCATTTTCAAAGCAAACCACCTTTTGCATTTTACAAGCAAACCGCATTTTTGCATTTTCAAAGCAAACCCCCTTTAACATTTTCAAAGCAAACTACCTTTTGCACTTTCAAAGCAAACGACCTTTTGCATTTTCAAAGCAAACGACCTTTTGCATTTTCAAAGCAAATCACCTTTTGCATTTTCAAAGCCCACCACCTTTTGCATTTTCAAAGCAAACCACTTTTTGCATTTTCAAAGCAAACCACATTTAGCATTTTCAAAGCAAATCACCTTTTGCATTTTCAAAGCAAACCACCTTTTGCATTTTCAAATAAAACACCTTTTGCATTTTCAATGCAAACAGTAAACCACCTTTTGCATTTTCAAAGCAAACCACATTTTGAATTTTCAAAGCAAACCACCTTTTGCATTTCAAAGCAAACCACGTTTTGCATTTTCAAATCAAACCACTTTGTGCAATTTCAACGCAAACAACGTTATGCATTTTCAATGCAAACCACCTAATGCATTTTCAAAGCAAACCACCTTTTGCATTTTCATGGCAAACCACCTTTTGCATTTTCAAAGCAAATCACCTTTTGCATTTTCAAAGCAAAGCACATTTTGTATTTTCAAAGCAAACCACCTTTTGCATTTTCAAAGCAAACCACCTTTTGCATTTTCAAAGCAAACCACCTTTTGCATTTTCAAAGCAAACCACTTTTTGCAATTTCAAAGCGAACCACCTTTTATATTTTCAAAGCAAACCACCTTATGCATTTTCAAAGCAAACCACCTTTTCAAAGCGAACCACCATTTGCATTTTCAAAGCAAACCATCTTTTGCATTTTCAAAGCAAACCTTTTTGCATTTTCAAAGCTAACCATCTTTTGCATTTTCAAAGCAAACCACCTTGTGCATTTTCAAAGCAAACCACCTTTTCAAAGCAAACAACCTTTTGCATTTCCAAAGCAAACCACCTTTTGCATTTTCAAAGCAAACCACCTTTTGCATTTTCAAAACAAACCACCTTTTGCATTTTCAAAGCAATTTTATTTCGCATTTTCAAAGCAAACCACCTTTTGCATTTTCAAAGCAAACCACCTTTTGCAATTTCAAAGCAAAGCACCTTTTGCATTTTCAAAGCAAACCACTTATAGCATTTACAAAGCAAACCACCTTTTGCATTTTCAAACCAAACCACTTTTTTGCATTTTCAAATCAAACACATTTAACATTTTGAAAGCAAACAACCTTTTGCACTTTCAAAGCAAACGACCTTTTGCATTTTCAAAGCCCACCACCTTTTGCATCTTCAAAGTAAACCACCTTTTGCATTTTCATTGCAAACCACTTTTTGCATTTTCAAAGCAAACCACATTTAGCATTTTCAAAGCAAATCACCTTTTGCATTTTCAAAGCAAACCACCTTTTCCATTTTCAAACTAAAACACCTTTTGCATTTTCAATGCAAACAGCAAACCACCTTTTGCATTTTCAAAGCAAACGACCTTTTGCACTTTCAAAGCAAACCACCTTTTGCATTTTCAAAGCAAACCACGCTTTGAATTTTCAAAGCAAACCACCTTTTTCATTTCAAAGCAAACCACGTTTTGCATTTTCAAAGCAAACCACTTTTTGCAATTTCAAAGCAAACAACCTTTTGCATCTTCAATGCAAGCCACCTTATGCATTTTCAAAGCAAACCACCTAGTCTAAGCAAACTACCTTTTGCATTTTCATGGCAAACCACCTTTGCATTTTCAAAGCAAATCACCTTTTGCATTTTTTCGCATTTTCAAAACAAACCAGCTTTTGCATTTTCAAAGCAAACCACCTTTTGCAATTTCAATGCAAACCAGCAAACCACCTTTTGCATTTTCAAAGCAAACCACTTTTTGCATTTTCAAAGCAAACCAGTTTTAGCATTTTCAAAGCAAACCACCTTTTGCATTTTACAAGCAAACCGCATTTTTGCATTTTCAAAGCAAACACCCTTTAACATTTTCAAAGCAAACTACCTTTTGCACTTTCAAAGCAAACGACCTTTTGCATTTTCAAAGCAAACGACCTTTTGCATTTTCAAAGCAAATCACCTTTTGCATTTTCAATGCAAACCACCTTTTACATTTTCAAAGCAAACCACCTTTTGCATTTTCAAAGCAAATCACCTTTTGCATTTTCAAAGCAAACTACGTTTTGCATTTTCAAAGCAAACCACCTTTTGCATTTTCAAAACAAACCACCCTCTGCATTTTCAAAACAAACCACCTTTTGCATTTTCAAAGCAAACCTTTATGTATTTTCAAAGCAAACCATCGTTTGCATTTTCAAAGCAAACCACCTTTTGCATTTTCAAAGCAAACCAACTTTTGCATTTTCAAAGCAAACAACCTTTTGCATTTTCAAAACAAATCACCTTTTGCATTTTCAAAACAAACAACCTTTTGCATTTTCAAAGCAAACCACCCTTTCAAAGCAAACCACCTTTTGCATTTTCAAAGCAAACCACCTTTTGCATTTTCAAAGCAAACCACCTTTTGCATTTTCAAAGCAAAGTACCTTTTGCATTTTCAAAGCAAACCACCTTTTGCATTTTGAAAACAAACCACCTTCTGCATTTTCAAAACAAACCACCTTTTGCATTTTCAAAGCAAACCTTTATGTATTTTCAAAGCAAACCATCTTTTGCATTTTCAAAGCAAACCACCTTATGCATTTTGAAAGCAAACCACCTATTCAAAGCAAACCACCTTTTGCATTTTCAATGCAAACCACCTTTTACATTTTCAAAGCAAACCACCTTTTGCGTTTTCAAAGCAAACCACCTTTTGCATTTTCAAAGCAAACCACCTTTTGCATTTTCAAAACAAACCACCTTTTGTATTTTCAATACAAACCACCTTTTGCATTTTCAAGGAAACCACATTTTGCATTTTCAAAGCAATTTTTTTCGCATTTTCAAAACAAACCAGCTTTTGCATTTTCAAAGCAAACCACCTTTTGCATTTTCAAAGCAAACCACCTTTTGCATTTTCAAAACAAACCACCCTCTGCATTTTCAAAACAAACCACCTTTTGCATTTTCAAAGCAAACCTTTATGTATTTTCAAAGCAAACCATCGTTTGCATTTTCAAAGCAAACCACCTTTTGCATTTTCAAAGCAAACCAACTTTTGCATTTTCAAAGCAAACAACCTTTTGCATTTTCAAAACAAACCACCTTTTGCATTTTCAAAACAAACAACCTTTTGCATTTTCAAAGCAAACCACCCTTTCAAAGCAAACCACCTTTTGCATTTTCAAAGCAAACCACCTTTTGCATTTTCAAAGCAAACCACCTTTTGCATTTTCAAAGCAAAGTACCTTTTGCATTTTCAAAGCAAACCACCTTTTGCATTTTGAAAACAAACCACCTTCTGCATTTTCAAAACAAACCACCTTTTGCATTTTCAAAGCAAACCTTTATGTATTTTCAAAGCAAACCATCTTTTGCATTTTCAAAGCAAACCACCTTATGCATTTTCAAAGCAAACCACCTATTCAAAGCAAACCACCTTTTGCATTTTCAATGCAAACCACCTTTTACATTTTCAAAGCAAACCACCTTTTGCGTTTTCAAAGCAAACCACCTTTTGCATTTTCAAAGCAAACCACCTTTTGCATTTTCAAAACAAACCACCTTTTGTATTTTCAATACAAACCACCTTTTGCATTTTCAAAGAAACCACATTTTGCATTTTCAAAGCAATTTTTTTTCGCATTTTCAAAACAAACCAGCTTTTGCATTTTCAAAGCAAACCACCTTTTGCATTTTCAAAGCAAACCACCTTTTGCATTTTCAAAGCAAACCACCTTTTGCATTTTCAAAACAAACCACCTTTTGTATTTTCAATACAAACCACCTTTTGCATTATCAAAGAAACCACATTTTGCATTTTCAAAGCAATTTTTTTTCGCATTTTCAAAACAAACCAGCTTTTGCATTTTCAAAGCAAACCACCTTTTGCAATTTCAATGCAAACCAGCAAACCACCTTTTGCATTTTCAAAGCAAACCACTTTTTGCATTTTCAAAGCAAACCAGTTTTAGCATTTTCAAAGCAAACCACCTTTTGCATTTTACAAGCAAACCGCATTTTTGCATTTTCAAAGCAAACCCCCTTTAACATTTTCAAAGCAAACTACCTTTTGCACTTTCAAACCAAACGACCTTTTGCATTTTCAAAGCAAACGACCTTTTGCATTTTCAAAGCAAATCACCTTTTGCATTTTCAATGCAAACCACCTTTTACATTTTCAAAGCAAACCACCTTTTGCATTTTCAAAGCAAACCACCTTTTGCATTTTCAAAGCAAACCACCTTTTGCATTTTCAAAACAAACCACCTTTTGTATTTTCAATACAAACCACCTTTTGCATTTTCAAAGAAACCACATTTTGCATTTTCAAAGCAATTTTTTTTCGCATTTTCAAAACAAACCAGCTTTTGCATTTTCAAAGCAAACCACCTTTTGCATTTTCAATACAAACCACCTTTTGCATTTTCAAAGCAAACTACGTTTTGCATTTTCAAAGCAAACCACCTTTTGCATTTTCAAAACAAACCACCCTCTGCATTTTCAAAACAAACCACCTTTTGCATTTTCAAAGCAAACCTTTATGTATTTTCAAAGCAAACCATCGTTTGCATTTTCAAAGCAAACCACCTTTTGCATTTTCAAAGCAAACCAACTTTTGCATTTTCAAAGCAAACAACCTTTTGCATTTTCAAAACAAACCACCTTTTGCATTTTCAAAACAAACAACCTTTTGCATTTTCAAAGCAAACCACCCTTTCAAAGCAAACCACCTTTTGCATTTTCAAAGCAAACCACCTTTTGCATTTTCAAAGCAAACCACCTTTTGCATTTTCAAAGCAAAGTACCTTTTGCATTTTCAAAGCAAACCACCTTTTGCATTTTGAAAACAAACCACCTTCTGCATTTTCAAAACAAACCACCGTTTTGCATTTTCAAAGCAAATCTTTATGTATTTTCAAAGCAAACCATCTTTTGCATTATCAAAGCAAACCACCTTATGCATTTTCAAAGCAAACCACCTATTCAAAGCAAACCACCTTTTGCATTTTCAAAACAAACCAGCTTTTGCATTTTCAAAGCAAACACCTTTTGCATTTTCAAAGCAAACCACCTTTTGCATTTTCAAAACAAACCACCTTTTGTATTTTCAATACAAACCACCTTTTGCATTATCAAAGAAACCACATTTTGCATTTTCAAAGCAATTTTTTTTCGCATTTTCAAAACAAACCAGCTTTTGCATTTTCAAAGCAAACCACCTTTTGCAATTTCAATGCAAACCAGCAAACCACCTTTTGCATTTTCAAAGCAAACCACTTTTTGCATTTTCAAAGCAAACCAGTTTTAGCATTTTCAAAGCAAACCACCTTTTGCATTTTACAAGCAAACCGCATTTTTGCATTTTCAAAGCAAACCCCCTTTAACATTTTCAAAGCAAACTACCTTTTGCACTTTCAAAGCAAACGACCTTTTGCATTTTCAAAGCAAACGACCTTTTGCATTTTCAAAGCAAATCACCTTTTGCATTTTCAAAGCCCACCACCTTTTGCATTTTCAAAGCAAACCACTTTTTGCATTTTCAAAGCAAACCACATTTAGCATTTTCAAAGCAAATCACCTTTTGCATTTTCAAAGCAAACCACCTTTTGCATTTTCAAATAAAACACCTTTTGCATTTTCAATGCAAACAGTAAACCACCTTTTGCATTTTCAAAGCAAACCACATTTTGAATTTTCAAAGCAAACCACCTTTTGCATTTCAAAGCAAACCACGTTTTGCATTTTCAAAGCAAACCACTTTGTGCAATTTCAACGCAAACAACGTTATGCATTTTCAATGCAAACCACCTAATGCATTTTCAAAGCAAACCACCTTTTGCATTTTCATGGCAAACCACCTTTTGCATTTTCAAAGCAAATCACCTTTTGCATTTTCAAAGCAAAGCACATTTTGTATTTTCAAAGCAAACCACCTTTTGCATTTTCAAAGCAAACCACCTTTTGCATTTTCAAAGCAAACCACCTTTTGCATTTTCAAAGCAAACCACTTTTTGCAATTTCAAAGCGAACCACCTTTTATATTTTCAAAGCAAACCACCTTATGCATTTTCAAAGCAAACCACCTTTTCAAAGCGAACCACCATTTGCATTTTCAAAGCAAACCATCTTTTGCATTTTCAAAGCAAACCTTTTTGCATTTTCAAAGCTAACCATCTTTTGCATTTTCAAAGCAAACCACCTTATGCATTTTCAAAGCAAACCACCTTTTCAAAGCAAACCACCTTTTGCATTTTCAAAGCAAACCACCTTTTGCATTTTCAAAGCAAACCACCTTTTGCATTTTCAAAACAAACCACCTTTTGCATTTTCAAAGCAATTTTATTTCGCATTTTCAAAGCAAACCACCTTTTGCATTTTCAAAGCAAACCACCTTTTGCAATTTCAAAGCAAAGCACCTTTTGCATTTTCAAAGCAAACCACTTATAGCATTTACAAAGCAAACCACCTTTTGCATTTTCAAACCAAACCACTTTTTTGCATTTTCAAATCAAACACATTTAACATTTTCAAAGCAAACAACCTTTTGCACTTTCAAAGCAAACGACCTTTTGCAATTTCAAAGCAAATCACCTTTTGCATTTTCAAAGCCCACCACCTTTTGCATCTTCAAAGTAAACCACCTTTTGCATTTTCATTGCAAACCAGCAAACCACCTTTTGCATTTTCAAAGCAAACCACTTTTTGCATTTTCAAAGCAAACCACATTTAGCATTTTCAAAGCAAATCACCTTTTGCATTTTCAAAGCAAACCACCTTTTCCATTTTCAAACTAAAACACCTTTTGCATTTTCAATGCAAACAGCAAACCACCTTTTGCATTTTCAAAGCAAACGACCTTTTTCACTTTCAAAGCAAACCACCTTTTGCATTTTCAAAGCAAACCACGCTTTGAATTTTCAAAGCAAACCACCTTTTTCATTTCAAAGCAAACCACGTTTTGCATTTTCAAAGCAAACCACTTTTTGCAATTTCAAAGCAAACAACCTTTTGCATCTTCAATGCAAGCCACCTTATGCATTTTCAAAGCAAACCACCTAGTCTAAGCAAACTACCTTTTGCATTTTCATGGCAAACCACCTTTGCATTTTCAAAGCAAATCACCTTTTGCATTTTTTCGCATTTTCAAAACAAACCAGCTTTTGCATTTTCAAAGCAAACCACCTTTTGCAATTTCAATGCAAACCAGCAAACCACCTTTTGCATTTTCAAAGCAAACCACTTTTTGCATTTTCAAAGCAAACCAGTTTTAGCATTTTCAAAGCAAACCACCTTTTGCATTTTACAAGCAAACCGCATTTTTGCATTTTCAAAGCAAACCCCCTTTAACATTTTCAAAGCAAACTACCTTTTGCACTTTCAAAGCAAACGACCTTTTGCATTTTCAAAGCAAACGACCTTTTGCATTTTCAAAGCAAATCACCTTTTGCATTTTCAATGCAAACCACCTTTTACATTTTCAAAGCAAACCACCTTTTGCATTTTCAAAGCAAACCACCTTTTGCATTTTCAAAGCAAACCACCTTTTGCATTTTCAAAACAAACCACCTTTTGTATTTTCAATACAAACCACCTTTTGCATTTTCAAAGAAACCACATTTTGCATTTTCAAAGCAATTTTTTTTCGCATTTTCAAAACAAACCAGCTTTTGCATTTTCAAAGCAAACCACCTTTTGCATTTTCAATACAAACCACCTTTTGCATTTTCAAAGCAAACTACGTTTTGCATTTTCAAAGCAAACCACCTTTTGCATTTTCAAAACAAACCACCCTCTGCATTTTCAAAACAAACCACCTTTTGCATTTTCAAAGCAAACCTTTATGTATTTTCAAAGCAAACCATCGTTTGCATTTTCAAAGCAAACCACCTTTTGCATTTTCAAAGCAAACCAACTTTTGCATTTTCAAAGCAAACAACCTTTTGCATTTTCAAAACAAACCACCTTTTGCATTTTCAAAACAAACAACCTTTTGCATTTTCAAAGCAAACCACCCTTTCAAAGCAAACCACCTTTTGCATTTTCAAAGCAAACCACCTTTTGCATTTTCAAAGCAAACCACATTTTGCATTTTCAAAGCAAAGTACCTTTTGCATTTTCAAAGCAAACCACCTTTTGCATTTTGAAAACAAACCACCTTCTGCATTTTCAAAACAAACCACCTTTTGCATTTTCAAAGCAAACCTTTATGTATTTTCAAAGCAAACCATCTTTTGCATTTTCAAAGCAAACCACCTTATGCATTTTCAAAGCAAACCACCTATTCAAAGCAAACCACCTTTTGCATTTTCAATGCAAACCACCTTTTACATTTTCAAAGCAAACCACCTTTTGCGTTTTCAAAGCAAACCACCTTTTGCATTTTCAAAGCAAACCACCTTTTGCATTTTCAAAACAAACCACCTTTTGTATTTTCAATACAAACCACCTTTTGCATTTTCAAAGAAACCACATTTTGCATTTTCAAAGCAATTTTTTTTCGCATTTTCAAAACAAACCAGCTTTTGCATTTTCAAAGCAAACCACCTTTTGCATTTTCAAAGCAAACCACCTTTTGCATTTTCAAAACAAACCACCCTCTGCATTTTCAAAACAAACCACCTTTTGCATTTTCAAAGCAAACCTTTATGTATTTTCAAAGCAAACCATCGTTTGCATTTTCAAAGCAAACCACCTTTTGCATTTTCAAAGCAAACCAACTTTTGCATTTTCAAAGCAAACAACCTTTTGCATTTTCAAAACAAACCACCTTTTGCATTTTCAAAACAAACAACCTTTTGCATTTTCAAAGCAAACCACCCTTTCAAAGCAAACCACCTTTTGCATTTTCAAAGCAAACCACCTTTTGCATTTTCAAAGCAAACCACCTTTTGCATTTTCAAAGCAAAGTACCTTTTGCATTTTCAAAGCAAACCACCTTTTGCATTTTGAAAACAAACCACCTTCTGCATTTTCAAAACAAACCACCTTTTGCATTTTCAAAGCAAACCTTTATGTATTTTCAAAGCAAACCATCTTTTGCATTTTCAAAGCAAACCACCTTATGCATTTTCAAAGCAAACCACCTATTCAAAGCAAACCACCTTTTGCATTTTCAATGCAAACCACCTTTTACATTTTCAAAGCAAACCACCTTTTGCGTTTTCAAAGCAAACCACCTTTTGCATTTTCAAAGCAAACCACCTTTTGCATTTTCAAAACAAACCACCTTTTGTATTTTCAATACAAACCACCTTTTGCATTTTCAAAGAAACCACATTTTGCATTTTCAAAGCAATTTTTTTTCGCATTTTCAAAACAAACCAGCTTTTGCATTTTCAAAGCAAACCACCTTTTGCATTTTCAAAGCAAACCACCTTTTGCATTTTCAAAGCAAACCACCTTTTGCATTCAAAGCAAACCACCTTTTGCATTTTCAAAACAAACCACCTTTTGTATTTTCAATACAAACCACCTTTTGCATTATCAAAGAAACCACATTTTGCATTTTCAAAGCAATTTTTTTTCGCATTTTCAAAACAAACCAGCTTTTGCATTTTCAAAGCAAACCACCTTTTGCAATTTCAATGCAAACCAGCAAACCACCTTTTGCATTTTCAAAGCAAACCACTTTTTGCATTTTCAAAGCAAACCAGTTTTAGCATTTTCAAAGCAAACCACCTTTTGCATTTTACAAGCAAACCGCATTTTTGCATTTTCAAAGCAAACCCCCTTTAACATTTTCAAAGCAAACTACCTTTTGCACTTTCAAACCAAACGACCTTTTGCATTTTCAAAGCAAACGACCTTTTGCATTTTCAAAGCAAATCACCTTTTGCATTTTCAATGCAAACCACCTTTTACATTTTCAAAGCAAACCACCTTTTGCATTTTCAAAGCAAACCACCTTTTGCATTTTCAAAGCAAACCACCTTTTGCATTTTCAAAACAAACCACCTTTTGTATTTTCAATACAAACCACCTTTTGCATTTTCAAAGAAACCACATTTTGCATTTTCAAAGCAATTTTTTTTCGCATTTTCAAAACAAACCAGCTTTTGCATTTTCAAAGCAAACCACCTTTTGCATTTTCAATACAAACCACCTTTTGCATTTTCAAAGCAAACTACGTTTTGCATTTTCAAAGCAAACCACCTTTTGCATTTTCAAAACAAACCACCCTCTGCATTTTCAAAACAAACCACCTTTTGCATTTTCAAAGCAAACCTTTATGTATTTTCAAAGCAAACCATCGTTTGCATTTTCAAAGCAAACCACCTTTTGCATTTTCAAAGCAAACCAACTTTTGCATTTTCAAAGCAAACAACCTTTTGCATTTTCAAAACAAACCACCTTTTGCATTTTCAAAACAAACAACCTTTTGCATTTTCAAAGCAAACCACCCTTTCAAAGCAAACCACCTTTTGCATTTTCAAAGCAAACCACCTTTTGCATTTTCAAAGCAAACCACCTTTTGCATTTTCAAAGCAAAGTACCTTTTGCATTTTCAAAGCAAACCACCTTTTGCATTTTGAAAACAAACCACCTTCTGCATTTTCAAAACAAACCACCTTTTTGCATTTTCAAAGCAAACCTTTATGTATTTTCAAAGCAAACCATCTTTTGCATTTTCAAAGCAAACCACCTTATGCATTTTCAAAGCAAACCACCTATTCAAAGCAAACCACCTTTTGCATTTTCAAAACAAACCAGCTTTTGCATTTTCAAAGCAAACACCTTTTGCATTTTCAAAGCAAACCACCTTTTGCATTTTCAAAGCAAACCACCTTTTGCATTTTCAAAACAAACCACCTTTTGTATTTTCAATACAAACCACCTTTTGCATTATCAAAGAAACCACATTTTGCATTTTCAAAGCAATTTTTTTTCGCATTTTCAAAACAAACCAGCTTTTGCATTTTCAAAGCAAACCACCTTTTGCAATTTCAATGCAAACCAGCAAACCACCTTTTGCATTTTCAAAGCAAACCACTTTTTGCATTTTCAAAGCAAACCAGTTTTAGCATTTTCAAAGCAAACCACCTTTTGCATTTTACAAGCAAACCGCATTTTTGCATTTTCAAAGCAAACCCCCTTTAACATTTTCAAAGCAAACTACCTTTTGCACTTTCAAAGCAAACGACCTTTTGCATTTTCAAAGCAAACGACCTTTTGCATTTTCAAAGCAAATCACCTTTTGCATTTTCAAAGCCCACCACCTTTTGCATTTTCAAAGCAAACCACTTTTTGCATTTTCAAAGCAAACCACATTTAGCATTTTCAAAGCAAATCACCTTTTGCATTTTCAAAGCAAACCACCTTTTGCATTTTCAAATAAAACACCTTTTGCATTTTCAATGCAAACAGTAAACCACCTTTTGCATTTTCAAAGCAAACCACATTTTGAATTTTCAAAGCAAACCACCTTTTGCATTTCAAAGCAAACCACGTTTTGCATTTTCAAAGCAAACCACTTTGTGCAATTTCAACGCAAACAACGTTATGCATTTTCAATGCAAACCACCTAATGCATTTTCAAAGCAAACCACCTTTTGCATTTTCATGGCAAACCACCTTTTGCATTTTCAAAGCAAATCACCTTTTGCATTTTCAAAGCAAAGCACATTTTGTATTTTCAAAGCAAACCACCTTTTGCATTTTCAAAGCAAACCACCTTTTGCATTTTCAAAGCAAACCACCTTTTGCATTTTCAAAGCAAACCACTTTTTGCAATTTCAAAGCGAACCACCTTTTATATTTTCAAAGCAAACCACCTTATGCATTTTCAAAGCAAACCACCTTTTCAAAGCGAACCACCATTTGCATTTTCAAAGCAAACCATCTTTTGCATTTTGAAAGCAAACCTTTTTGCATTTTCAAAGCTAACCATCTTTTGCATTTTCAAAGCAAACCACCTTATGCATTTTCAAAGCAAACCACCTTTTCAAAGCAAACCACCTTTTGCATTTTCAAAGCAAACCACCTTTTGCATTTTCAAAGCAAACCACCTTTTGCATTTTCAAAACAAACCACCTTTTGCATTTTCAAAGCAATTTTATTTCGCATTTTCAAAGCAAACCACCTTTTGCATTTTCAAAGCAAACCACCTTTTGCAATTTCAAAGCAAAGCACCTTTTGCATTTTCAAAGCAAACCACTTATAGCATTTACAAAGCAAACCACCTTTTGCATTTTCAAACCAAACCACTTTTTTGCATTTTCAAATCAAACACATTTAACATTTTCAAAGCAAACAACCTTTTGCACTTTCAAAGCAAACGACCTTTTGCAATTTCAAAGCAAATCACCTTTTGCATTTTCAAAGCCCACCACCTTTTGCATCTTCAAAGTAAACCACCTTTTGCATTTTCATTGCAAACCAGCAAACCACCTTTTGCATTTTCAAAGCAAACCACTTTTTGCATTTTCAAAGCAAACCACATTTAGCATTTTCAAAGCAAATCACCTTTTGCATTTTCAAAGCAAACCACCTTTTCCATTTTCAAACTAAAACACCTTTTGCATTTTCAATGCAAACAGCAAACCACCTTTTGCATTTTCAAAGCAAACGACCTTTTGCACTTTCAAAGCAAACCACCTTTTGCATTTTCAAAGCAAACCACGCTTTGAATTTTCAAAGCAAACCACCTTTTTCATTTCAAAGCAAACCACGTTTTGCATTTTCAAAGCAAACCACTTTTTGCAATTTCAAAGCAAACAACCTTTTGCATCTTCAATGCAAGCCACCTTATGCATTTTCAAAGCAAACCACCTAGTCTAAGCAAACTACCTTTTGCATTTTCATGGCAAACCACCTTTGCATTTTCAAAGCAAATCACCTTTTGCATTTTCAAAGCAAAGCACATTTAGTATTTTCAAAGCAAACCACCTTTTGCATTTTTTAAAGCAAACGACCATTTGCATTTTTGGAAACAAACGACCTTTTGCATTTCCCAAAGCAACCACCTTTTGCATTTTCAAAACAAACCACTTTGGGCATTTTTATACCAAACCACCTATTGCATTTTCAAAGCAAAACACCTTTTACATTTTCAAAGCAAACCAAGATTTGCATTTTCAAAGCAAACCAACATTTCCATTTTAAAACCAAACCACCTTTTGCATTTTAAAACCAAAACACCTTTTGCATTTTAAAAGCAAACCATCTTTTGCATATTAAAAGCAAGCCACCTTTTGCATTTTCAAAGCAAACCACCTTTTGTATTTTCAAAGCAAACCACCTTTTGCATTTTCAAAGCAAAACACTTTTTGCTATTTCAAAACAAACCACCTTTTGCATTTTCAAAGCAAACCACCTTTTGCATTTTCAAAGCAAACCACTTTTTGGCATTTTTATACCAAACCACATTTTGCATTTTCAATGAAAACCAACATTTTCATTTTCAAAGCAAACCACCTTTTGCATTTTCAATGAAAACCAACATTTGCATTTTCAAAGCAAACCACCATTTGCATATTAAAAGCAAGCCACTTTTTGCATTTTCAAATCAAACCACGTTTTGTATTTTCAAAGCAAACCACATTTTGCATTTTCAAAGCAAACCAATTATTTGCAATTTCAAAGCAAACCATCTTTTGCATTTTTAAAGCAAACCACCTTTTACATTTTCAAAGCAAACCATCTACTGCATTTTTAAAGCAAACCTTTTTGCATTTTCAAAGGAAACCACCTTTTGCATTTTCAATCCACCTTTTGCATTTTCAATCCACCTTTTCCATTTTCAAATTAAACCATCTACTGCTTTTTTAAAGCAAACCTTTTTGCATTTTCAAAGCAAACCACCTTTTGCATTTTCAAAGCAAACCACCTTGTGTATTTTCAAAGCAAACCACCTTTTTCATTTTCAATGCAAACCAGCAAACCAACTTTTGCATTTTCATAGCAAACCTTTTGCATTTTCAAAGCAAACAACCTTTTGCATTTTGAAAGAAAACCACATTTTGCATTTTGAAAGCAAACCTCCTTTTGCCATTTTTATAGCAAACCACCTTTTGCCTTTTCATAGCAAACCACCACTTGCATTTTCAAAGCAAACCACTTTTTGCAATTTCAAAGCAAACCAACGTTTGCATTTTCAATGCAACCCACCTTTTTCATTTTAAAAGCAAACCACCTTTTGAATTTTCAAAGCAAACCACCTTTTGCATTTTCAAAGCAAACCACCACTTGCATTTTCATAGCAAACCACCATTTACCCTTCAAAGCAAACCATTATTTGCATTTTCAAAGCAAACCTTTTGCATTTTCAAAGTAAACCCTTTGCATTTTCAAAGCAAACCTTTAGCATTTTCAAAGCAAACCAGCTTTTTCATATTCAAAGCAAACCACCTTTTGTATTTTCAAAGCAAACCACCTTTTGCATTTTCAAAGCATACCATATTTTGCATTTTCAAAGCAATCCACCATTTGCATTTCCATTAAAAAGCAGCTTTTGCATTTTCAATGCAAACCAGCAAACCACCTTTTGCATTTTTAAAAGCAAACCACCTTTTGCATTTTCAAAGCAAACCACCATTTGCATATTAAAAGCAAGCCAGTTTTTGCATTTTCAAATCAAACCACGTTTTGTATTTTCAAACCAAACCACATTTTGCATTTTCAAAGCAAACCACATTTTTGCAATTTCAAAGCAAACCATCTTTTGCATTTTCAAAGCAAACCACCTTTTCCATTTTCAAGCAAACCATCTACTGCATTATAAAATCAAACCTTTTTGCATTTTCAAAGCAAACCACCTTTTGCATTTTCAAAGCAAACCACCTTTTCCATTTTCAAAGCAAACCATCTACTGCATTTTTAAAGCAAACCTTTTTGCATTTTCAAAGGAAACCACCTTTTGCATTTTCAATCCACCTTTTCCATTTTCAAAGTAAATCATCTATTGCTTTTTTAAAGCAAACCTTTTTGCATTTTCAAAGTATACCATCTTTTGCATTTTCAAAGCAAACCACCTTTTACATTTTCAAAGCAAACCACCATTTGCATTTTCAAAGCAAACCACCTTTTGCATTTTCAAGGTAAACCACCTTTTTGCATTTTCCTAGCAAACCACCTTTTGCATTTTCAAAGCAAACCACCTTTTGCATTTTCAAAGCAAACATCCTTTTGCATTTTTAAAGCAAACCACCTTTTGCATTTTTAAAGCACACCACCTTTTGCATTTTCAAATCAAACCACCTTTTGCATTTTCAATGCAAACCAGCAAACCAACTTTTGCATTTTCAAAGCAAACAACTTTTTGCATTATCAAAACAAACGACCTTTTGCATTTTCAAAGAAATCCACATTTTGCATTTTCAAAGCAAACCGCCTTTTGGCATTTTATAGCAAACCACCTTTTGCATTTTCAAAGCAAACCACCATTTGCATTTTCAAAGCAAACCACTTTTTGCAATTTCAAAGCAAACCATCTTTTGCATTTTCAAAGCAAACCACCATTTGTATTTTCAAAGCAAACCACCTTTTGCATTTTCAAAGCAAACCATGTTTTGCATTTTCAAAGCAAAGCACCATTTGCCCTTCAAAGCAAACCACTATTTGCATTTTCAAAGCAAACCTTTTGCATTTTCAAAGTAAACCCTTGTGCATTTTCAAAGCAAACCACCTTTTGCATTTTCAAAGAAAACCACCTTTTGCATTTTTAAAGCAAACCACATTTTGCATTTTCAAAGCAAACCTTTTGCATTTTCAAACAAAACCTTTTGCATTTTCAAATCAAATCTTTAGCATTTTCAAAGAAAACCAGCTTTTGCATTTTCAAAGTGAACCAAATTTTGCATTTTCTAAGCAAAGCACCTTTTGCATTTTCAAAGAAAACCTTTTGTAATTTCAGCCATCCTTTTGCATTTCCAATCCAAACTACCTTTTGCTTTTCTAAACCAAACCACCATTTGCATTTTCAAACAAAACTACATTTTTACATTTTGAAAGAAAACCACCTTTTGCATTTTCAAAGCCAGCCACATTTTCCATAAAGCAAACCACCTTTTGCATTTTCAAACCAAACCACCTTTTGCATTTTCAAAGCAAACCCTTTGCATTTTCAACCTTTTGCAATCTCAAGGCAAACCACCTTTTGTATTTTCAAAGCAAACCACATTTTGCATTTTCAAAGCAAAACCACTTTTGCATTTTCAAAGCAAACCTTTTGCATTTTCAAACCAAACCTTTTGCATTTTCAAACCAAACCTTTTGCATTTCCAAACCAGACCACCATTTGCATTTTCAAACCAAACCACCATTTGCGTTTTCAAAGCACACCTTTTGCATTTTCAAAGCAAACCTTTTGCAGTTTCAAACTGAAGTGGGCGCATGTGCGCAGGTGCAGGGCTCTTCTAGAGTGTGCGCATGTGCAAGACTTTTCCGGAGTGTGCGCATGTGCGAGGTATTTCGGGCAGGAAAGTCCTGCGGAATCAGCCATGTTTGCCAGACGTTTCTGAGTTTATGTATTAAAGAAATAAGTTGCTTTCGGACGGGAGGGTAGTGCAATTCAATACCTTGGAGAGTACGTGACATGAAAGCCACTGGTCGTCCTCCTTGATTTAATGTTGCTGATACTGCTAAATCAGAGGCATCACATTCAACAACAAAGGGGAGATCCTCATCGATGGCGTGTAATGTCGCAGATTCTAATTGATGATAGGAACTTTATCAACACAGAAGTAACTAATCTTTTACAAGAAGGTATCATAGAACCCAGCTCTTCCCCTTGGAGGGCACAAGTTGTCGTGGTTAAGGACCCCTTGGAGAGACATTGAAAGAGACTCTGCATTGATTACTCTATAAACCAGTTCATGGATCTTGATGCATATCCACTACCTCGTATAGAAGAGATTATCAATACATTAGCTAATTATAAGATATTCTCTACTTTTGACTTAAAAAGTGCTGACTACCAAATTCCTTTGAAGGAATCAGAGAAGAAATACACTGCGTTTGAAGCAAATGGGAAATTGTATCACCACTGCAGAGTTCCTTTTGGTGTAACTAATGGCGTGGCTGTTTTTCAGAGAGAGATGGACAAACTTGTTGAACAAGGAAACCTTAAAGATACTTTCCCTTATCTTGATAATTTAACTATTGCTGGAAAAGACCAAGCTGAACATGATGAAAATGTACAACGGTTTTTAGATGTTGTACATTCTAAACATCTAACATTAAATGAGGCAAAGTTAATAACATCAGTGTCAACAATTAATATTCTTGGTTATTGGGATGGAAATGATATAATCCAGCCTGATCCAGAAAGACTCTGCCCACTCCAAGAGATCCCTGTTCCAGTCACATTACACTCTCTACGAAGGGTTCTTTGGATGTTTGCATATTATGCTCAATGGATACCAAATGTTGCTGACAAAATTCAACCTTTGATTAGAACAAAATCTTTCCCCCTTGACTCTACAGCAATTGGTGCCTTTACTTCTTTAAAGAAACAATTAGAATCTGCGACATTACACGCCATCGATGAGGATCTCCCCTTTGTTGTTGAATGTGATGCCTCTGATTTGGCAGTATCAGCAACATTAAATCAAGGAGGACGACCAGTGGCTTTCATGTCACGTACTCTCCAAGGTATTGAATTGCACTACCCTCCCGTCCGAAAAGGTAGCTACAGCAATTATTGAAGCAGTGAGGAAATGGAGTCATTTCCTTGCTCGCCAGCACTTCACTTTGATAACAGATCAGCGTTCAGTAGCTTTTATGCTGGATAATCGGAAACGAACGAAGATTAAAAACAGTAACATTCATGAATGGAGGATTGAATTATCTGCATATAGTTATTCAATTGAGTACCGCCCTGGTAAGGATAATGTTGCTCCAGATACATTAACTCGAGCATTTTGTGTCTCTGTTCATTCTTCTGCACTCACTGATCTTCACAATGGTCTGTGTCATCCTGGAATCACACATTTGTTGCACTATGTTCCTTCCAAAAACGTACCTTTCTCTACAGAAGATGTTGTGAGGAAGGGGTTAATAGGTATAGTTGATTTAGACTAAGAACCCTTTGTATTGTAGAGAGTAGATGGGCTTCAAGGATGAGACAAAGGAGATAGCGACAGTCCAGGAAGAACTGGGGTAAAGGGCATGAACAACTCTCTAGTGCGCATGGGTAATGAGCCAAATGAATATTGCAAACACGCCCATCATGACAAGATGTCTGATTTAAATGTACATGCGATGTATGATGTGGGAGGCACCAGGGGCGGGACCGGTAGATTGTGCACCTCAGTGCTCTGATTTGAAAGGAGCCCGAAGGGGAGGAATAAAGGTGTAACAAATGTAAAATGATATGAATAAAAGAGAGTGGCTTTCCCGACCTCGGTGTGTCTCGACAGGGGAGGCACCCGACTCTGCAGACTTGCTAATAAATAAACTTGTTTCTCTAATTTCTCTAGCATCGTGATTGTGAGCACTCACTTTTTGCACCTCACAAGCCTGGGGGCTCGTCTTGGGATCGCCACTCCGGCCAGCTGGCGGCGGTATACGGGAGAAGGGACGGTGCACCCCGCTGATTCAGCGGCCCTGGACCCCTTGCTTGCCGTCAGCGGTTTGAGCGAGTGATATCCCAGACCAGAGATTAGAGAAACAAGTGGGAGTAGTTGGAAATCGCGAGGAGCCAAATCGAGTGATTCTTGTGCACAGGACCCGGGTAAGAAAACGACTATTAAGTACTACTCGGGCGATTAAATAGATCGGGGGAAATTCCGATCGGGAGGATGGGCAATGAAAACGGAAAGCCCAAAAGGGAGGGGAAGGGCGGTAAAGCCGCATTCTGCCTGATAGTCCGTTGGGGCGAATGCTGATCCTCTGGGGGCAAGGAAATACCCAGGGATTTTATATATGTGATAATTATATTGTATTTGTAGACCACATTGTAAGAGTAAGTAAGTAAGTAAGTAAGTTTTATTAGAATCAAAAATGTCCACTGTAGGTAGGTGTATGTTCCTTTAAATAAATTAGGTCATGGTGAAAGGCGACGAACAGCTGTAAGATAACGATTAACTGTTTGTATCCTCGTAACCTAGAAGGGGAAGTTGTAAAATCAGCTTTTGGTTTTTCTGATGTTCTTTTAGATTTCTAGTCAGTAAAGTTAATTTGGAAAATTGTTACTAGTGCTAGGAATTGGACATTTAAAATAGTGGTGAATATGGATTGAAATAATTGGAAATAAGTTCATTGGTAAACATTCAAGTTTAGAAAGGAAGGAGGGAGAGGCAGTTAGGAGATAACAGAAGTAGAAAAACGACAGGCGTGAAAGTAATAAAGCAGGAGGAGTCAGTGGAAGATTTAAAAAAGAAAGGTGAATGAATTTGCAAGGAGGCTAGAATATTTGAGAAGCAAGAAATTGAGTTTAGAATAAGAAAGAAGGCATACCAGAAAGGATTAAAGTTGGAAGCATTGGGATAAAGTGATGAGACTGCTTTAAAGAGAAAAGAGAAGGACAGACACAGATTATCCCTTGGCGCACCCATAAACTGAGAGGGCTAAAAAAACACCTCACCCTATATCCCTGATGGTGGAGGAAATGGATTAGGGGTTTGGAGGAGGAGAACGTGGGACGATTATTGACCATGGAAGATTTGAAGGCACTGTTGGTAAAAGTGACAGAACTACTGAAGATGGATGGTATAAACTGATGCGAACAATGTAATAAGCAATGGCATACTGTTTGACACAGTCAGGCAGAGGGTATGGCAGGCCCTCAGACAATGTAATCCAGCAGGCTATCTGGAAAACCAGCTGAAAAGGTGGGGAGTTGATTGATGAACATTATATTATGAACTACTGTGGTGGATGTCATTCTTCTTAAAGTCAAGCAGATTGGAGAAGGTGGTGAGATTGTCATTAATTTCCCACCCCCGATTCAGCGAACAGTTGGTCTCTGCGGTCGAGAAATATCGCAAAGATAGGAAAAAGACTTGCAAACCAGCAGGAGGAGCTGTTGTCAATAAACAATGGACCTGGTTGAAAAGACAAGTGAGTCCTATGACGGAACCAAGCAGGGCCAGAGAATTACATGCCAATAATGAATGTCTTTCGGGAACGTTTCCTCAAAAAATCCTATCAGGAGTGAAATTAATCTGGATATAAGCCCTAACAGGACTGGGGTCCCCAAGAGAGAAAGGGATTTAAAGGAGGATTTGTTGGTATTGTTCCATAAGTGAAAAGCGATGTAAGAGAGAGAGAGAAATAATAATAATAATAAATCAATTAATACTTCCGAATGTAGGACAGAGGATGATAACCTTGGGAAAAGGCAGGATATAGTTCAGACTAGATTAGGTATAAGCCCTGTAGTGTCGTTTATGATGAATAAGGTAATTAAGAGGTTTGGTAGACCTACAGAAATCAGCTTTGACAACGGATTGTTTTCATTTAGGGAGTAGCCAAGTTGGCGATAGAGACCCTTAGAGTAAAATACACATTTGGGTATGTAACACCTGCAGTTACAGGCATGGTGGAAAAAATAAATGGAACATTGAAGGTTAATATAAATAAGATTTGTTTAATTACAAAGTTGAATTGGATCGATGCCCTGCCATTGGCACTGAAGAGATGTTGCATGCAAACTAACCGAGCAGGTGGCACAATGGAGAGGTCCCTACAAGAAACCGAGTTTGGAACAGTTAAATATAGAATTTTAAAAGTATATGAAACAGTTAATTATGATATACAAGTCTATTTATGAACAGGTAAAGTAAAAGCTGTTGGAGGTGGACCAGGAGGAAGGACCCTTTAATCCTGAAGACAAGGTGTATGTATGAGTTTTCTAAACTACCGACCGATGTTCAGGTAGAAGGTTGATATACCTGGTACCATTTCAATATTTACATGAGGGCCGTCCCGCAGGTATGAATAGATAATAGCCCTGAGGTAAGTGAACAGGAGGACAAAGATGTGAGAAAAGAGTAGAGTTTTACCAAGAACGTTGTTTGACATCAGTGGTGGGCAAAATAATGGAAAGGATACTTAAGACAATATATAAGAATTTGGATAAATAGGGTAGGATTAGGAAGATTTAGCATGGGTTTGTGATTGTGATGTTTGACTAATCTTGAATTTTTTGAAAAAGTTATTAGGGAAATTGATGAGGGTAAAGTGGTGGATGTTGTCTAGATGAACTTCAGTAAGGCCTTTGACAAGGTTCAATAAGGAAATAAGGTTGGTTAAGAAGGGTTAGTAAGGAATAGCAAGATGGATTAAAAAGTGGCTGTATGGGAGATGTCAGAGAGCAATGGTGGATGGATGTTTGTCAGGTTGGAGGTCAGTGACTAGAGGGGTACCTCGGGGATGTGTGTTGGGTCCACTGTTGTTTGTCATG
>JAXLNO010002244.1:0-28694 GCA_038087875.1 Malacoraja senta | reverse complement strand
GACATGCGGTGAAGCCAACTGGAGGATATGCGGTGAAACTGCAGGTAAACATTTACTATGTAGGAATGTTACAACATTTTGAGATTTTAAACCAAGCCTGTAATTTATCCCTTCAAATAAAACATAAAATGAAGTTTAATTTGACACCTAATTCACTTTCATATCTTCAGTATTAACAAAGTTATGGCCATTTTTATACTAGGAAATTAGCATCTTGTTCTCTAATTGCTTTTCCATTTAGGCTGTGGGTCGAGCATCAAAAATGTGTCTAGAAATCCATTTTCGTGACCCACATCTCGGAACTACATGACATTTTCCATAGATTTAGATGAAATATAATTGAGAAGAAAGTCATAACTCGTCAGTGCCAAAAGTTGCACATTAAATAATTAAACTTATTAGAAATTGAGATCGGGAAAGTAAGCGCCATCTAGTGGCCAATATTACACCATGGGCAGCCTATTTCCGTGTTGCAGTCCATTTAAACTATATTATTATACCTATATATATATGATGTAAACATGACTGTAATCATATATAATTTAGTATAATTATATTATAATGTGGCTTTGAGAAAAAAGGTACAGGATACTGAGTTGGATGATCAGCCATGATCATATTGAATGGCGGTGCCGGCTCGAAGGGCGGAATGGCCTACTCCTGCACCTATTTTCTATGTTTCTATATAAAAATAATATAATGAATATAATTGTGAGTGTTTTTTGAATGAGACTGCTCCAGAGATCTGGCTCCTGAACCAGCCTAATTAATGGGTGAGGGCAGTTCTTGTGGATTCCTCCCTTTACTGAACCCCACTGACTGCCAGTGTGCAGAGTGGGGGTCATGGCCATAGTGGGTCTGGGGCAGTGCCAGGCTGGGGGACAGACCTGCAAGGCATCTTCCAGTCGCTTTAATAGGAAAATGAATGAGACTGCCGCAGAGGTCTCAGGTTTTATGGGCTTATGAACCTGCCTAATTAAAGGGTCAGGACAGATCCTCTGGGTTCCCCCGTTTACTGAACCCCACTGACTGCCATAGTGGGGAGAGTGGGGGTCACGGCCATAGTGGGACTGGGGCAGTGCCAGGTCGGGGGACAGACCTGTAAGAGTAAAGTCTTATTTCTGATGTAATGAAATGTCACATCCTGACCAAGAATCGAATGCTCTGGTGTTTACTCGACGAGTATTCATTTTAAGCTACAATGAGCCTATATTTATGTTACAGACCCCCTCATGGTGCCTTTGCAAATGAGGGCTATTAGCTTTAACCTAAAAGAACCCTAAAAGTGTTGCATTGTTTGAGTATCTGTAGTTTGTGTGTGTGTCTGTGTATACCTGTCAAACGTGTATCTAGATGAGTGGATGTAAATGTGTGGATGTATGTGTGGGTGAATGGATGGATGTGTGTGGATGTGTGTGTGTGTGTGTGTCGATGTATATGTCTGGATGGATGTGTGCATGTATGTCTGCATGCGGATGGATGTGCGGACGTGTGTGTGGATGCGTGGATGTATTTGTGCATGTATGTGCATGCATGGAAGTGTGCGTACGGATGTATGTATGTGTGTGTGGATGGGTGGGTGGACTGTTGCACTGTCATTCACCAGCACGCCATTATCATAAGTAATTCACTCATTGTTTAAATAATTTGACCAAATAAACAGTGAAACGATGGACATAAAATACAACTTTATATAATCATTTATTTCCCCGATCTATTTGTTTACATTAGTTCTTGGTTTCTTGGTCCTCCAAAATATTCCAAATTGGAATTTAAACTGGATCTGATCTTCAATCTGAATATTCTTCATCAGATTCCAAGTCTTTTGCAGTAATAGAGTTTCTGCAGTCAACACACTGACATAAATCTGTACATGGCTCACCATGCTGTTGACATGAGCATCTTCCTTCCCTGTACTTGATTTCTCACAGTTTGTTTTCTTGCATGAACGGTATGTTAATTCTAGCAAGGTGCTTGGGGCTGGAGGCAGATCACCCTAGTCAATGTCCAATTCACCACCTACAATTTTCCACCCATGTCCATGTTTGTTGACCATCACTTGTCATGGATCGAAGCAGTCTCTTTGGGGCCGTCTCATCTGCTTCACCATCAGGAACTGCCTCTTGAGGTGATTCACCTGCTTCAGGCTTTTCAGCGTCTTGAACTCAATTGAAAGAGGAAAAAGAAATCAGAAAAGGAATGAAAAGTAAATAAATCAACATCTTCAAATATATCTTTCATGTTGTTTGAGTCCCATCATTACCTTTCTTCCATCTAGACCTTGCTATAGCTCGATTTATTGTTATGTTGCAGAAGTGACGATAGCACTCTGCATGATAACCCGGGATACACTCACTGCTGCCTCCTCATAATAGAAGATAAAATGTGTCGGGGAGTATTTTACATCTTTTCATGTTTTATATTAGGTAAGACAATATCAACATATCAATGGGGAAATTATACATGTACGAATGTCCAGGTAGATGGGATGGCAAATCTGCAAATGATCAAATTAGTGTTCATTATGGCACTTTTGTGTGGACAGGCTCTGAAGAGTGGAGGGGTAGTAGCTGCAGGAAAAAAAATCTCATAGTATTTAGGTCTGCATGGAGTTCAATTCATGGACTTCAATTCATAAAATGTCAATCTCTTCTTAATGTCAATGAGACTTACACTGTAATTTACTGCCATAGATAAGTAAGTTCAAGTGGAGGGGCAGAGGCTGCAGAATAGCTAGAGAAAGAAACATATCATAGTACCCGCTCCCCCTGGATAAGGTGAGGGGGGTGATTGTGGAGTAAGTGACAAAGACTAGAGATGTAAAGGTGAGAATGTTTCAGAAGGAGAGGAGGTGTGAAATGTAAAGTTTGAAGGAGGTATACGAGTGTAATGGGACAGGGTGGGGGTGAAGGGGGTAAAAGGGAAATATGGGACTCTGAGAGGGAGATGAGCATACTGATGGAAACTCCCGTCTTACCCTGCACCCCCACCCTGGTGTCCACACTTCCCCAAAACCTCAGTCACTGCTCCTACCCCTCTGTACGCTCATCACTCATCCCCGAGTCTTATATTTTCCTCCTACCCCTTGCACCCATATCCATCCCTCTGGCTTTCCATTTCAATGCTCTCATTTCCTTATCTGACAACCTTTGTCTCCTTTTCACCTCCAGCCTTTTGTCACTTACTCCATCCATCTGCCAACCTCCCCCTCACCTGTATCCACCTATCACTCGCCAGGCTTTGGCCTGCTCCCTTCTCTCTCCCCACTTTCTCTGCCCTACTCCATCAGTCTGAAGAAGGTTCCTGACCCAAAATGTCTGTCCATCCACTTTGTGTTCAGACAGATGGTGCCTGACCCACTGAGTACATGCAATACTGTTTAGACCTAGTTATATTCACTGGTTAAATTAGTGCTAAAGTTAGAGTTTAATATTCATGGCCTTTATTTTAAGCCAATTACAATTTATTAATCCAGCCCATTCCAGTAGTCCCTAGTTTGGAAAGATAGCATGGAAATGGGCCCTTTGGCCCACTGAGTCCATGCTGACCAGCAATCACCCATTCCCTAACTACACTAGGGACAATTTACAGATGCCGACTAACTTACAAACCTGCACAGCTTTGGTATGTGGGAGGAAATCTCTGTGGTCGCAGAGAGAGCATACAAACTCTGCAGACAGCACCAGAGATCAGGATCAAACACAGGTTTCTGCTACTGTAAGACAGTAACTCTACTACTGTGCCACCCATATTTTAGTTGGTCTTAATGTATTTCTTTTAGTACAATGTGAAGAAGGGTCCTGACCCGAAACGTCACCTGTCCATGTTCTGCAAAGATGCTGCCTGACCCACTGAGTTACTCCAGCACTCTGTGAAACGTCACCTATCCATCGAATGGTATGTTAGCATTCATAGCAAAAGGATTTGAGTATAGGAACAGGGAGGTTCTACTGCAGTTGTACAGGGTCTTGGTGAGACCACACCTGGAGTATTGCGTACAGTTTTGGTCTCCAAATCTGAGGAAAGACATTCTTGCCATAGAGGGAGTACAGAGAAGGTTCACCAGACTGATTCCTGGTATGTCAGGACTTTCATATGAAGAAACCGTCGGGCTCATCGTCCTCCTGTTTCCTTTCTTCTCCCCGCCTCCTCACACCCCCTATCAGTCTGAAGAAGGGTTTCGGCCCGAAACGTTGCCTATCTCCTTCGCTCCATAGATGCTGCCGCACCCACTGAGTTTCTCCAGCATTGATAAAGAAAACAAACGTGAAGCTTACACAGTTCCCAGTATTATGCCTTCAACTAACGACCACTTAACCTATTTTACTTTATTACACTTTTATATCAGAGAACTCCAACATTCCTGCGAATGAAATCACACGGCAAAGAAACTCGAAGAATATAATAAACATTTTGCACAATTTCAAGCTTTGTCGGGTTGTAATAGGTTCTTTAATTTTGGTAATGTCACTGTCCTAATGATTTCTTACTGGTTAGAAATGTTCAATGCATTCTCAAACAAGGAGGTCAGACCTCAGGGTGAAAGAGGGGCAGCAGAGCAGGAAGGAGATGGAGCACTGATTTAGCTCAGAGATTGGGTGAGGGAGAGGGATGCCAGTCTGAGCAGTGAACTGGGAATCACTGCTTTTCAGTTAGCTTTGAACTGTTTCTTTATCAAAAAGAAACTTTATGTTTCTGTACAATGTTTACATATTCTGTTGTGCTGCAGCCAGTAAGAATTTCAATGTTCTATCTGGGACATCTATCTTCTTCTACACTATTACTAAAACTCTCACCTTGACCACTGCGTTGTAGACTAAGGTATCCTATATCGCTAGGGTTTTTAAGCCACCTTACTCACCGTTCTCTTCTGCTCCAAGCGCACCAAGTTTTGTTCCGATCGGTGAAATATGAGTAAAGTTATTGGTCTGTTATTCGCCAGGACGGCAACGCCCCTTCCGGCTCCCGCTGTCAATCACCGGCCACGAGAATAAAGCTGAAGGAGTGGGGTCTGTGTTCTGTGAGCGGGGGCCCACACTGCCCCCTCCCACATACACCCCCTCCCCGCACAAGCCCCACCAAACCCCCATCCCCTCACCCCCACCTTGCCCTCACCCACTCCCCTCCCACACATTACTCCACACTCCCCTCCCCCACACTACCCCCACCACACACACCACCCCCTCCCAAATACACCCCTTTCCACATGCACCCCCTCCCCTACCCCCACAACTCCGCCCCCCAGGCCCCCTCCCCCTGCTACAGAACGCTCCCGTCGTTGAGTTGGGGGAACAGGTGAGTGGTGGAATATTGCGTTGGGGGACCAGCCCTCCCGTGTGAACATGGGACCCAACGGGTCCCACTTAGTCTAGTATGACAATAAAACTCTCTTGACTCTTGGCTTGATGACTCTGATTAGACTGCAAAATAATTCAACTACAAACAATTTGTAATAAAAACAGAGGATTCAGGAGATACCCAGCAAGTCAGGCAGCATCTGTGCAGGATAAAACACAGCTCACATTTCAGGATGATCTTTCAGCAACAAATATCAAACCTGCTGAGTATTTTCCATGATTAACTATTGGAGTCACTTACCGCCCATGAATACCCACTGACAGCAGCTTCTTCTTCACTTGAAACCTCTCCTTCATAGGGTCCAAAATGAACGCCCCTGGGAATAACCTTCCCTTCATTCCAGACGCCAAGACCAGCTTTACAAATTTTGGACGTGGCAATGCTGAGACCCTCTGGAAGAGTTAAACGTGCTCTACCTGGGTGATTGGAATCAATGACAGTGTCCTTCATAAAGACTGGTGGGCCGTGCACAGGGCATTCTTCAATAAAAACATTCTCGCAGCCTTCACAAACTGAAACAGAAAATGCAAAATTAAGAACTAATCAGGGTGTTGGCATTATTGAAAATGGCTGGACTTTGTACTGAAAATGCTCAATGATCCACAAACGATGTTATCTTTTTAGAAGTATCTCAGAATATAATACTACCATGATGCAGATGCTGTGCAGAAGATTACTCTTCTGAGGAAGCATTCAAAATGTGAGAGGTTAATAGTGGCCAATCTGTAAAGAATCCCTTCATGATGTTTGTCTGTCACCATGAATATCTTGGGGGAAAGATGCCGCTATTTAATTCCAAATGACAGCTGTGTTTAACTGTATGGATATTGATAAACATCAAGAGAAAAATCATGACCACAGAGTATAATTTTAAATATAGTAATAACAAGCATGATGTAATGTAGAGAGTATGTTTGACGGTAACATGGGTACATGGTGTCAACTCCAAGAAATGTGTGTTGAAGGATAAAAGTCTATTATGTGAACTAATGAAGCATTTGTAACCAGGCAGATGAATTAAGACCATAGACATAGACAATAGGTGCAGGAGTAGGCCACTTGGCCCTTCGAGACATTCAATGTGATCAAGTGTGATCATCCACAATCACTACCCCGTTCCTGCCTTCTCCCCGTATCCCTTGTCTCCGCTAGCCCTCAGAGCTCTATTTAACTCTCTCTTGAATGCATCCAGTGAATCGCCCGCCACTGCCTTCTGAGGAAGAGAATTCCATAAATTCACAACTCTGGGTGAAAATGTTTTTCCTCATCTCAGTTCTAAATAGCCTACCCCTTGTTCTTAAACTGTGGCCCCTGGTTCAGGACTCCCTGAACATTCTCAAATTAGGAGAGCAAAATGGCACACAATACTCCTGGTGTGGTCTCAACATGGACCTGTATAACTACAGAAGGACCTCTTTGCCACTATACTCAAATCCTCTCGGCAGGAAACATGTTCCCGATATTCGGGAGTCCAGATCCAGTTTAAGAATAAGGTGTAGAACATTTAGAATGGAGATGAGGAAAAACTTTTTAGACAATACACAATAGGTGCAGGAGTAGGCCATTCGGCCCTTCGAGCCAGCACCGCCATTCAATGTGATCATGGCTGATCATCCCCAATCAGTACCCCATTCCTGCCTTCTCCCTATATCCCAAACGCTATTTTTAAGAGCACTATCTAGCTCTCTCTTGAAAGCATCCAGAGAACCTGCCTCCACCGCCCTCTGAGGCAGAGAATTCCACAGACTCACCACTCTGTGAGAAAAAATGTTTCCTCGTCTCCGTTCTAAATGGCTTACTCCTTATGCTTAAACTGTGGCCCCTGGTTCAGGACTCCTCCAACATCGGGAACATGTTTCCTGCCTCTAGCGTGTCCAAGCCCTTAACAATCTTATATGTTTCAATGAGATACCCTCTCATCCTTCTAAACTCCAGAGTGTACAAGCCCAGTTGCTCCATTCTCACAGCATATGACAGTCCCGCCATCCCGGGAATTAACCTTGTAAACCTACGCTGCACTCACTCAATAGCAAGAATGTCCTTCCTCAAATTAGGGGACCAAAACTGCACACAATACACCAGGTGTGGTCTCACTAGTGCTCTGTACAACAGCAGAAGGACCTCTTTGCTCCCATATTCGATTCCTCTTGTTATAAAGGCCAACATGCCATTTGCTTTCTTCACTGCCTGCTGTACCTGCATGCTTACTTTCATAGACTAATGTCCAAGGACCCCCAGATCCCGTTGTACTTCCCCTTTTCCCAACTTGACGCCATTTAGATAGTAATATGCCTTCCTGTTTTTGCTACCATAGTGGATAACCTCACATTTATCCGCATTAAACTTATCACACAGTGAATTGTGAATCTGAAATTCTCTGCCTCAGAAGGCAGTGGCGGCCGAGTCTCTGGATGCTCTCAAGAGAGAGTTAGATAAAACTCTTAAAGATAGCGGATATGGGGAGAAGGCAGGAATGGGGTACTGATTGTGGATGATCAGCCATGATCACATTGAATGGCGGTGCTGGCTCGAAGGGCCGAATGGCCTACTCCTGCACCTATTGTCTATCCTCCGAGTTCGAAAGGGGAAAACTCGGGAGAACTCGTGAATTACCTCGTACAGTGGGACAGGGGCTTAATGTTACTTTTAATTCCTTCATATAAATCATTAGATTCAATTTCTTTCAGTTCCTCCATCACCCTAGATCCTCTGTCCCCTAGTACTTCTGGAAGATTGTTTGTGTCTTCCTTAGTGAAGACAGAACCAAAGTACCTGTTCAACTCGTCTGCCATTTCCTTGTTCCCCATAATAAATTCACCTGTTTCTGCGTTCAAGGGACCCACATTTGTCTTAACTAATCTTTTCCTCCTCACATACCTAAAGAAATTTTACTATCCTCCTTTATATTCTTGGCTAGCTTACATTCATACTTCATCTTGCCGGAGGATTGGCGTACTGCGCATGTTGTTCCGTTGTTTAAAAAGGGTTCGAAGAGTAAACCTAGCAATTATAGACCTGTTAGTTTGACGTCAATGGTGGGCAAATTAATGGAAAGGATACTTAAAGATAATATATATAAGCATCTGGATAAGCAGGGTCTGATTAGGAACAGTCAACATGGATTTGTGCCTGGAAGGCCGTGCTTGACTAATCTTCTTGAATTTTTCGAAGAGGTTACTAGGGAAATTGATGAGGGTAAAGCAGTGGATGTTGTCTATATGGACTTCAGTAAGGCCTTTGACAAGGTTCCTCATGGAAGGTTGGTTAAGAAGATTCAATTGTTGGGTATTAATGGTGGAGTAGCAAGATGGATTCAACAGTGGCTGAATGGGAGATGCCAGAGAGTAATGGTGGATGGCTGTTTGTCAGGTTGGAGGCCGGTGACTAGTGGAGTGCCTCAGGGGTCTGTGTTGGGTCCACTGATGTTTGTCATGTACATCAATGATCTGGATGAAGGTGTGGAAAATTAGATTAGTAAGTATGCAGATGATACTAAGATAGGTGGTGTTGTGGATAATGAAGTAGATTTTCAAAGTCTACAGAGAGATTTAGGCCATTTGGAAGAGTGGGCTGAAAGATGGCAGATGGTACACGGTAAATGGTAGCGAATTGAGGAATGCAGTTGAACAGAGGGATCTAGGAATAACTGTGCATAGTTCCCTGAAGGTGGAATCTCATGTAGATAGGGTGGTAAAGAAAGCTTTTGGTGTGCTGGCCTTTATAAATCAGAGCATTGAATATAGAAGTTGGGATGTAATGTTAAAATTGTACAAGGCATTGGTGAGGCCAATTCTGGAGTATGGAGTACAATTTTGGTCGCCTAATTATAGGAAGGATGTCAACAAAATAGAGAGTACAGAGGAGATTTACTAGAATGTTGCCTGGGTTTCAGCAACTAAGTTACAGAGAAAGGTTGAACAAGTTAGGTCTTTATTCTTTGGAGCGCAGAAGGTTAAGAGGGGACTTGATAGAGGTCTTTAAAATTATGAGCGGGTTAGACAGAGTGGACGTGGATAAGCTTTTCCCATTGAGAGTAGGGAAGATTCAAACAAGGGGACATGACTTGAGAATTAAGGGACAGAAGTTTAGGGGGAACATTAGGGGGAACTTCTTTACTCAGAGAGTGGTAGCTGTGTGGAATGAGCTTCCAGTGGAAGTGGTGGAGGCAGGTTCGATGTTATCCTTTAAAAATAGATTGGATGGGTATATGGACGGGAAAGGAATGGAGGGTTATGGTCTGAGTGCAGGTAGATGGGACTAGGGGGAAGTATTTATTTTTAATTTAAAAAAAAAAAAAAAAAAATTTAAATGTTCGGCACGGACTTGAAGGGCCGAGATGGCCTGTTTCCGTGCTGTTATGGTTATATGGTTATATCTTTTCTTCCTGCATTGCCTTTTAAATTACCTTCTGTTCTTTAAAAGTATCCCAATCCTGTTGCTTCCTGTTCATCTTTGCTATGTTATACGTCTTCTCTTTTAGACTTCCCTTGTCAGCCACGGTCGCCTCTTACTCCCCTTAGAATCTTTCTTCCTCTTTGGAATGAAATGATCCTGCATCTTCTGGATTATTCCCAGAAATTCCTGCCATTGCTTTTGCACCGTCATCCCTGCTAGCATCCCTTTCCAGTCAACTTTGGCCAGCTCCTCCCTCATGCCTCATAGTCCCCTTTGTTCAACTGCAATAGTGACAGTTCTGATTTTACCTTCTCCCTCTCAAATTGCAGATTAAAACGTATCATATTATGGGTCACTACCTCCAAATGGTTCCTTTACCTTGAGTTCCATTATCAAATCCGGTTCATTCCATAACACTAAATCCAGAATTGCCTTCTCCTTGTCGGCTCCAGTACAAGCTGCTCTAAGAATCCATCACGGAGGCACTCTACAAACTCCCTTTCTTGGGGTCCAGTGCCAACCTGATTTTCCCAGTCCACCTGCATATTGAAATCTCGCATAACCACCGTAGCATTACTTTTGTTACATGCCAATTTTAACTCCTGATGCAACTTGCACCCTATAACCAGGCAAAGAGACAAGAGATTTAATAAAGTAGACCATACAGAAAAGTAAGTGCATGGTTTGTATCTAAACTGAACTTTATCAATTGCAAGACAAGGTTGACAATAGACAATAGGTGCAGGAGTAGTCCATTTGGCCATTCAAGCCAGCACTGCCATTCAATGTGATCATGGCTGATCATCCACAATCAGTACCCCGTTCCTGCCTTCTTCCCATATCCCCTGACTCCGCTATCTATAAGAGCTCTATCTAGCTCTCTCTATAAAGTTTCCAGAGAACCTGCCTCCAGCGCCCTCTGAGACAGAGAATTCCACTGACTCACAACTCTCCGTAAAAAAAGTGTTTCCTCATCTCCGTTCGAAATGGCTTACCCCTTATTCTTAAACTGTGGCCCCAGGTTCTGGACTCCCCCAACATCGGGAACATGTTTCCTGCCTCCAGCGTGTCCAAACCCTCAATAATCTTATATGTTTTAATAAGATCTCATAGAAATATAGAAAAATAGAAAATAGGTGCAGGAGGAGGCCATTCGGCCCTTCAAGCCAGCACCGCCATTCATTGTGATCATGGCTGATCGTCCCTTATCAATAACCCGTGCCTGCCTTCTCCCCTAGCCCCTAGAGCTCTATGTAGCTCTCTCTTAAATCCACCCAGTGACGACCTCCACTGCCCTCTGTGGCAGGGAATTCCATAAATTCACAACTCTCTGGGTGAAAAGGTTTTTTCTCACCTCAGTCTTAAATGACCTCCCCTTTATTCTAAGATTGTGGCCCCTGGTTCTTGACTCGCCCAACATTGGGAACATTTATCCTGCATCTAGCTTGTCCAGTCCTTTTATAATTTTATCTGTTTCTATAAGATCGCCCCTCATCCTTCTAAACTCCAGTGAATACAAGCCTAGTCTTTTCAATCTTTCGTCATATGACAGTCCCGCCATCCCAGGGATCAATCTCGTGAACCTACGCTGCACCGCTTCAATCACAAGGATGTCCTTCCTCAAATTAGGAGACCAAAACTGTACACAATACTCCAGATGTGGTCACACCAGAGCCCCATACAACTTCAGAAGAACCTCTTTACTCCTTTACTGAAATCCTCTTGTTATGAAGGCCAACATTCCATTAGATTTCTTCACTGCCTGCTGTACCTGTAAGCCAACTTTTAGTGATCAGTGTACAAGGACGCCCAGGTCTTGCTGCACATCCCCCTTACCTAACCTAACCCCATTGAGATAATAATCTGCCCCCTTGTTTTTGCCGCCAAAGTAGATAACCTCACATTTATCTATATTATACTGCATCTGCCATGCATCTGCCCACTCACTCAACCTGTCCAGGTCACCCTGCAACCTCCCAACATCCTCTTCACAGTTCACACTGCCACCCAGCTTTGTGTCATCCGCAAACTTACTAGTGTTGCTCCTAATTCCCACTTCCAAATCATTAATATATATGGTAAACAGTTGCGGCCCCAACACCGAGCCTTGCGGCACTCCACTCGCCACTGCCTGCCATTCTGAAAAGGACCTACTCTTTGCTTCCGGTCTGCCAACCAATTTTCTATCCATGTCAAAACCCTACCCACAATACCATGTGCTCTAATTTTAGTCACCAGTCTCCCGTGCGGGACCTTATCAAAGGCTTTCTGAAAGTCTAGATACACAACATCCACTGACACCCCTTTATCCATTTTACTTGTCACATCCTCAAAAAATTCCAGAAGATTAGTCAAGCATGATTTCCCTTTCATAAATCCATGTTGACTTGGACTAATCCTTTTACTGCTATCCAAATGCCACATTATTACCTCTTTAATAATTGACTCCAGCATCTTTCCCACCACCAAAGTCAGGCTAACTGGTCTGTAATTCCCCGTTTTCTCTCTCGCTCCTTTCTTGAAAAGTGGGATAACATTAGCTATCGTCCAATCCTGAATCTATTGAACATTGGAAAATGAGCACCAATGCGTCCACTATTTCTAGAGCCACCTCCCTGAGGACCCTGGGATGCAGACCATCAGGCCCAGGGGATTTATCATCCTTCAGTCCCATTAGCCTACCCAATACTATTTCTCGCGTAATGAAAATTTCTTTCAGTCCCTCTACCCCCTTAGATCCTCTGTCCTCCAGTACATCTGGGAGATTGTTTGTGTCTTCGTTAGTGAAGACAGATCCGAAGTACCTATTCAACTCTTCTGCCATTTCCTTGTTGCCCATAATAATTTCACCCGTGTTTGCCTTCAAGGGACCCACATTTGACTTTTCTACTCTTTTTCCCTTAACATATCTAAAGAAGCTTTTACTGTCCTTCTTTATATTCCTGGCCAGCTTCCCTTCGTACTTCATCTTTTCAGCCCGTATTGCCCGTTTTGTTTCCTTCTGTTGTCCTATGAAAGTTTCCCAATCCTCTGGCTTCCGACTACTCTTTGCTGTGTTATACATCTTTTCTTTTAGTTTTATTCTATCCCTAACTTCTCTTGTCAGCCACGGTTGCCTCCTACTCCCCTTAGAATCTTTCTTCCTTTTTGGAATGAAATGATCCTGCGTCTTCCGGATTATGCCCAGATTATGCCCAGTGGAAGGCAGGAGGCAGAGAAGGGAAGCACTCGGACCCAAAATGTATGGGAGAAACAAGAAAAAGATAATAAACAGAGAATAAGTGGTGGTGGGTTTCTTAAATGTGTATATTTTAATGCTAGGAGCATTGCAAGAAAGGTGGATGAGCTTGGAGCATGGATTGACACCTGGAAGTATGATGTTGTGGCGATCAGTGAAACATGGTTGCAGGAGGGCTGTGATTGGAAGCTAAATATTCCAGGATTCCGTTGCTTCAGGGGTGATAGAATTGGAGGGGCAGGAGGTGGGGGTGTTGCATTGCTTGTCAAGGAAGATATTACAGCAGTGCTTTGGCAGGATAGATTAGAGGGCTCGTCTAGGGAGGCTATTTGGGTGGGACTGAGAAATGGGAAAGGTGTAGCAACACTTATAGGGGTGTATTATAGACCGCCAAATGGGGAGCGAGAATTGGAAGAGCAAATATGTAAGGAGATAGCAGATAATAGTAGTAAGCACAAGGTAGTGATTGTGGGAGATTTCAATTTTCCACACATAGACTGGGAAACACATTCTGTAAAAGGGCTGGATGGTTTGGAGTTTGTAAAATGTGTGCAGGATAGTTTTTGCAGCAATACATAGAGGTACCTACTAGAGAAGGGGCAGTGCTGGACCTCCTGTTAAGAAATGAGACAGGGCAGGTGGCAGAGGTATGCGTTGGGGAGCACTTCAGGTCCAGTGATCACAATACCATTAGTTTCAATATAATTATGGAGAGGGTCAGAACTGGACCAAGGGTTGAGATTTTTGATTGGAGAAAGGCTTACTTTGAGGAGATGCGAAAGGATTTAAAAGGAGTGAATTGGGACATGTTGTTTTATGGGAAGAATGTAGTAGAGAATTGGAGGACATTTAAAGGTGAAATTTTAAGAGTACAGAATCTTTATGTCCCTGTTCGGTTGAAAGGAAATAGTAAAAATTGAAAAGAGCCATGGTTTTCAAGGGAAATTGTACACTTGGTTCGGAAAAAGAGAGAGATCTACAATAATTATAGGCATCATGGAGTAAATGAGGTGCTTGAGGAGTGTAAAGAATGTAAAAAGAATATTAAGAAAGAAATTAGAAAAGCTAAAAGAAGATATGAGGTTGCTTTGGCAAGTAAGGTGAAAGTAAATCCAAAGCGTTTCTACAGCTATATTAATAGCAAAAGGATAACAAGGAATAAAATTGGTCCATTAGAGAGTCAGAGTGGACAGCTATCTGCAGAGCCAAAAGAGATGGGGGAGATATTGAACAATGTCTTTTCTTCGGTATTCACCAAGGAGAAGGATATGGAATTATGTGAGGTAAGGGAAACAAGTAGAGTAGCTATGGAAACTATGAGATTCACAGAAGAGGAGGTGCGGACACTTTTGAAAAATATGAAAACGGATAAGTCTCCAGGTGCTGACAGGATATTCCCTAGGACATTGATGGAAGTTAGTGTAGAAATAGCAGGTGCTTTGACAGAAATATTTCAAATGTCATTAGAAACGGCAATAATGCCGGAGGATTGGCGTACTGCGCATGTTGTTCCGTTGTTTAAAAAGGGTTCTAAGAGTAAACCAAACAATTATAGACCTGTTAGTTTGACATCAGTGATGGGCAAATTAATGGAAAGGATACTTAGAGATAATATATATAAGCATCTGGATAAGCAGGGTCTGATTAGGAACAGTCAACATGGATTTGTACCTGGAAGGTCATGTTTGACTAATCTTCTTGAATTTTTCGAAGAGGTTACTAGGGAAATTGATGAGGGTAAAGCAGTGGATGTTGTCTATATGGACTTCAGTAAGGCCTTTGACAAGGTTCCTCATGGAAGGTTGGTTAAGAAGATTCATTTGTTGGGTATTAATGGTGGAGTAGCAAGATGGATTCAACAGTGGCTGAATGGGAGATGCCAGAGAGTAATGGTGGATGGCTGTTTGTCAGGTTGGAGGCCGGTGACTAGTGGGGTGCCTCAGGGGTCTGTGTTGGGTCCACTGTTGTTTGTCATGTACATCAATGATCTGGATGATGGTGTGGAAAATTGGATTAGTAAGTATGCAGATGATACTAAGATAGGTGGTGTTGTGAATAATGAAGTAGATTTTCAAAGTCTACAGAGAGATTTAGGCCATTTGGAAGAGTGGGCTGAAAGATAGCAGATGGAATTTAATGCTGATAAATGTGAGGTGCTACATCTCGGCAGGACAAATCAAAATAGGACGTACATGGTAAATGGTAGCGAATTGAGGAATGCAGTTGAACAGAGGGATCTAGGAATAACTGTGCATAGTTCCCTGAAGGTGGAATCTCATGTAGATAGGGTGGTAAAGAAAGCTTTTGGTGTGCTGGCCTTTATAAATCAGAGCATTGAATATAGAAGTTGGGATTTAATGTTAAAATTGTACATGGCATTGGTGAGGCCAATTCTGGAGTATGGAGTACAATTTTGGCCGCCTAATTATAGGAAGGATGTCAACAAAATAGAGAGAGTACAGAGGAGATTTACTAGAATGTTGCCTGGGCTTCAGCAACTAAGTTACAGAGAAAGGATGAACAAGCTAGGTCTTTATTCTTTGGAGCGCAGAAGGTTAAGAGGGGACTTGATAGAAACATAGAAACATAGAAATTAGGTGCAGGAGTAGGCCATTCGGCCCTTCGAGCCTGCACCGCCATTCAATATGATCATGGCTGATCATCCAACTCAGTATCCTGTACCTGCCTTCTCTCCATACCCTCTGATCCCTTTAGCCACAAGGGCCACATCTAGCTCCCTCTTAAATATAGCCAATGAACTGGCCTCGACTACCCTCTGTGGCAGAGAGTTCCAGAGATTCACCACTCTCTGTGTGAAAAAAGTTCTTCTCATCTCGGTTTTAAAGGATTTCCCCCTTATCCTTAAGCTGTGACCCCTTGTCCTGGACTTCCCCAACATCGGGAGCAATCTTCCTGCATCTAGCCTGTCCAACCCCTTAAGAATTTTGTAAGTTTCTATAAGATCCCCTCTCAATCTCCTAAATTCTAGAGAGTATAAACCAAGTCTATCCAGTCTTTCTTCATAAGACAGTCCTGACATCCCAGGAATCAGTCTGGTGAACCTTCTCTGCACTCCCTCTATGGCAATAATGTCCTTCCTCAGATTTGGAGACCAAAACTGTACGCAATACTCCAGGTGTGGTCTCACCAAGACCCTGTACAACTGCAGTAGAACCTCCCTGCTCCTATACTCAAATCCTTTTGCTATGAAAGCTAACATACCATTCGCTTTCTTCACTGCCTGCTGCACCTGCATGCCTACTTTCAATGACTGGTGTACCATGACACCCAGGTCTCGCTGCATCTCCCCTTTTCCTAGTCGGCCACCATTTAGAAAATAGTCTGCTTTCCTGTTTTTGCCACCAAAATGGATAACCTCACATTTATCCACATTATACTGCATCTGCCAAACATTTGCCCACTCACCCAGCCTATCCAAGTCACCTTGCAGTCTCCTAGCATCCTCCTCACAGCTAACACTGCCCCCCAGCTTAGTGTCATCCGCAAACTTGGAGATATTGCCTTCAATTCCCTCATCCAGGTCATTAATATATATTGTAAATAGCTGGGGTCCCAGCACTGAGCCTTGCGGTACCCCACTAGTCACTGCCTGCCATTGTGAAAAGGACCCGTTTACTCCTACTCTTTGCTTCCTGTTTGCCAGCCAGTTCTCTATCCACATCAATACTGAACCCCCAATGCCATGTGCTTTAAGTTTGTATACTAATCTCTTATGTGGGACCTTGTCGAAAGCCTTCTGGAAGTCCAGATACACCACATCCACTGGTTCTCCCCTATCCACGCTACTAGTTACATCCTCGAAAAATTCTATAAGATTCGTCAGACATGATTTACCTTTCGTAAATCCATGCTGACTTTGTCCAATGATTTCACCACTTTCCAAATGTGCTGCTATCCCATCTTTAATAACTGACTCTAGCAGTTTCCCCACTACCGATGTTAGACTAACTGGTCTGTAATTCCCCGTTTTCTCTCTCCCTCCCTTCTTAAAAAGTGGGGTTACGTTTGCTACCCGCCAATCCTCAGGAACTACTCCAGAATCTAAAGAATTTTGAAAGATTATTACTAATGCATCCACTATTTCTGGAGCTAGTTCCTTGAGTACTCTGGGATGCAGCCTATCTGGCCCTGGGGATTTATCGGCCTTTAAGCCGTTCAATTTACCCAAAACCACTTCCCGACTAACCTGGATTTCACTCAATTCCTCCAACTCCTTTGACCCGCGGTCCCCTGCTATTTCCGGCAGATTATTTATGTCTTCCTTAGTGAAGACGGAACCAAAGTAGTTATTCAATTGGTCCGCCATATCCTTGTTCCCCATGATCAACTCACCTGTTTCTGACTGCAAGGGACCTACATTTGTTTTAACTAATCTCTTTTTACATATTTATAAAAACTTTTGCAGTCAGTTTTTATGTTCCCTGCCAGTTTTCTTTCATAATCTATTTTTCCTTTCCTAATTAAGCCCTTTGTCCTCCTCTGCTGGTCTCTGAATTTCTCCCAGTCCTCTGGTATGCTGCTTTTTCTGGCTAATTTGTACGCATCATCTTTCGCTTTGATACCATCCCTGATTTCCCTTGTTATCCACGGATGCACTACCTTCCCTGATTTATTCTTTTGCCAAACTGGGATGAACAATTTTTGTAGATCATCCATGCAGTCTTTAAATGTCTTCCATTGCATGTCCACCGTCAACCCTTTTAGAATTAATTGCCAGTCAATCATGGCCAATTCATGTCTCATACCCTCAAAGTTACCTTTCTTTAAGTTCAGAACCATTGTTTCTGAATTAACAATGTCACTCTCCATCCTAATGAAGAACTCAACCATATTATGGTCACTCTTGCCCAAGGGGGCACGTACAACAAGACTGCTAACTAACCCTTCCTCATTACTCAATACCCAGTCTAAAATAGCCTGCTCTCTCGTTGGTTCCTCTACATGTTGATTTAGATAACTATCCCGCATACATTCCAAGAAATCCTCTTCCTCAGCACCCCTGCCAATTTGATTCACCCAATCTATATGTAGATTGAAGTCACCCATTATAACTGTTTTGCCTTTGTCGCACGCATTTCTAATTTCCTGTTTGATACCATCTCCAACTTCACTACTACTGTTAGGTGGCCTGTACACAACACCCACCAGCGTTTTCTGCCCCTTAGTGTTTCGCAGCTCTACCCATACCGATTCCACATCCTCGAACCTAATGTCCTTCCTTTCCATTGCGTTAATCTCCTCTCTAATCATCAATGCTACCCCACCTCCTTTTCCTTTCTCTCTATCCCTCCTGAATATTGAATATCCCTGGATGTTCAGCTCCCAGCCTTGGTCACCCTGGAGCCATGTCTCCGTGATCCCAACTATATCATAGTCATTAATAGCTATCTGCACATTCAACTCATCCACCTTATTACGAATGCTCCTTGCATTGAGACACAAAGCCTTCAGGCTTGTTTTTACAACACTCTAACCCCTTATACAATTATGTTGAAAAGTGGCCCTTTTTGATTTTTGCCCTGGTTTTGTCTGTCTTCCACTTTTACTTTTCACCTTGCTACCTATTGCTTCTACCCTCATTTTACACTCCTCTGTCTCTACGCTCACACATTTAAGAAACCCTTTCCCTTTAACTCCATCCTCCACTATCCCATTCGACACCCCACCCCCCTTATTCAGTTTAAAACCACCCGTGTAGCAGTGGCAAACCTGCCTGCCAGAATGCTGGTCCAACACCTGTTAAGATGCAATCCGTCCCTTTTGTACAGTTCCCCCTTACCCCAAAACAGATCCCAGTGATCTAAGAATCTAAATCCCTGCCCCGTGCACCAGTTCCTGAGCCACACGTTCAGGTCCCGTATCTCCCTGTTCCTGCTCTCGCCAGCACGAGGAACTGGAAGCAAACCGGAGATAACAACCCTGGAGGTCCTGCTTTTCAGCATTTTTCCGAGCTCTCTAAAGTCACGCTGCAGAATATTCATCCCCTTCTTTCCGACATCGTTTGTGCCGACATGCACTACCACTTCCGGATGTTCACCTTCGCCCTCGAGGATTTTCTGCACTCTGTCCGTGACATCCTGGATCCTGGCACCAGGAAGGCAGCACACCATCCTCGCATCCCGTCTGTTGCCACAGAAACCCCTGTCCGTACCTCTCACAATCGAGTCTCCCACTACAATGGCGTTGCCTGCCTTAGGCCTTTTTGGTTTTGGCTCAACAGCCCTATTCGCATCGCAAGCCAGTCAGCCGCTCAGTGTAAACACGTCTTCTGTCCCAACAGCTTCTAAGCGGGTGAACCTGTTCACAAGAGGTACAACACCCGGGGACGTTGGCATTCCATGCTTCCCTCCCTTTCTCACCGTCTCCCACCTTCTCTCTTCCAGTACCTTAGGTGTAACAATTGTACTGTAGGACTTGTCGAGGAACGACTCAGTTTCTCGGACGAAGCGGAGGTCATCCACTTGCTTCTCCAGTTCCCCAACACGGCCCTTCAGGAGCTCTACCTGGATGCACTTCTCGCATTTGTAGCAGCCAGAGGCACCAGCGGTGTCCTTGACCTCCCACATACTGCAAGCATCGCACTGAATCAGCTTGCCTGACATCTCCTTCTTTTGTCTCTACCTCTCAAGCGTATTGCGTGGTGTCCTCTCCTCGCCGAAGACTCTCGAGCCAAAGACTCACCCTTTTCTCACAGGGCACTTCCCTCACAAGGCTGCTCACTCACTGCCGCTCGCTAAGAGCCGTCTTGCTTAAATTGACGGATAAATTGCCTGATTTACCAATTTACAAACAAAATTCCTCAGTTTTCAACTGTTTTCCCGGCACTGACTCACTTCTCTCCTCCCACTCGGGCTAGAGCCAATCAGTCGTATCTCTTGCTAATCTCCTGCTGCTGTTGCTCCCAAATCTACAGCAGTTCTGAATAAAGTCTGCCTGTGCTTGGCTTCTACTTTTCAACTGTTTTTCCCCCCTCTGACTCACTTCTCTCCTCCCACTCGGGCTAGAGCCAATCAGTCGTATCTCTTGCTAATCTCCTGCTGCTGTTGCTCCCAAATCTACAGCAGTTCTGAATAAAGTCTGCCTGTGCTTGGCTTCTACTTTTCAACTGTTTTTCCCCCCTCTGACTCACTTCTCTCCTCCCACTCGGGCTAGAGCCAATCAGTCGTATCTCTTGCTAATCTCCTGCTGCTGTTGCTCTCAAATCTACAGCAGTTCTGAATAAAGTCTGCCTGTGCTTGGCTTCTACTTTTCAACTGTTTTTCCCCCCTCTGACTCACTTCTCTCCTCCCACTCGGGCTAGAGCCAATCAGTCGTATCTCTTGCTAATCTCCTGCTGCTGTTGCTCCCAAATCTACAGCAGTTCTGAATAAAGTCTGCCTGTGCTTGGTTTCTACTTTTCAACTGTTTTTCCCCCCTCTGACTCACTTCTCTCCTCCCACTCGGGTCTTTAGAGGTCTTTAAAATGATGAGTGGGTTAGACAGAGTTGACGTGGATAAGCTTTTCCCATTGAGAGTAGGGAAGATTCAAACAAGGGGACATGACTTGAGAATTAAGGGACAGAAGTTTAGGGGTAACATTAGGGGGAACTTCTTTACTCAGAGAGTGGTAGCTGTGTGGAATGAGCTTCCAGTGGAAGTGGTGGAGGCAGGTTGGATTTTATCCTTTAAAAATAGATTGGATGTGTATATGGACGGGAAAGGAATGGAGGGTTATGGTCTTAGTGCAGGTAGATGGGACTAGGGGGAAGTAAAAATTAAAAAAATTAAAAAAGTGTTCGACACGGACTTGAAGGGCCGAGGTGGCCTGTTTCCGTGCTGTAATGGTTATATGGTTATATTCCTGCCATTGCTGTTCCACTGTCATTCCTGCTGGGATCCCTTTCCAGACTACCTTGGCCAGCTCCCCTCTCATGCCTTCATAGTCCCCTTTGTTCAACTGCATCACTGACACTTCCGATTTAACCCATTCCCTCTCATCCTTCTAAATTCCAGAGTGTAGAAGCACAGCCGCTCCATTCTCTCAGCATATGACTGTCCCGCCATTCCGGGAATTAACCTTGTGATCCTTCGCTGCACCCCCTCAATAGCAAGAATGTCCTTCCTCAAATTTGGAGACCAAAACTGCACACAACACTCCAGGTGTGGTCTCACTAGGGCCCAACTACAGAAGGACCTCTTTGCTCCAAAACTCAACTCTTGTTATGAAGGCCAACAAGCCATTCGCTTTCTTCACTGCCTGTGGTACCTGCATGCTTACTTTCATTAACTGATGAACAACGACCCCCAGATCCCGTTGTACTTCCCCTTTTCCCAACTTGACACCATAATCTGCCTTCCAGTTTTTGCTACCAAAGTGGATAACCTCACATTTATCCACATTAAACAGCATCTGCCATGTATCTGCCCACTCACCCAACCTGTCCACGTCACCCTGCATTGTCACAGCATCCTCCTCACAGTTCACACTGCCACCCAGCTTTGTGTCATCTGCAAATTTGCTAATGTTACTTATAATCCCTTCATCTAAATTATTGATGTAAATAGCTGCGGTCCCAGCACCGAGCCTTGCGGTACCCCACTAGTCACTGCCTGCCATTCTGAAAGGGACCCGTTAATCCCTACTCTTTGTTGGCCCTACTAATATAATTTTACATGAGAGCAACTATGATGAACAGTTTTGGCACCGGAAATCATGTGGTGGAATAGACAAAAGATAATAGGTGCAGGAGTAGGCCATTCGGCCCTTCGAGCCAGCACCGCCATTCAATGAGATCATGGAGAAGAGAGAAGATAAATAAAAAATGTCAACGAAATAGAGCACTTCACAAAAGGGAAATCATATATTTGTGGACAACTTCAGTCTTCATATAGAAAGGAAACAAAATGCTGAATTCGTGGGAAGATGAATTTGAAACTAAAATGAGTCTGGAAACGATGCATCCGAGACGAATGCGGGAAATTCCCAGCAATTCAGAGAACAATTAAGGAAAGAAAAACTGTGTTAACATCTGACATTGAAGTTCTAACAAAGGGTCTTCCTCCTCATACATTAGTTGTGTTTCACTTTCCACAGATGACTCTGGATATCTTGTGGAACATGGCAGAATTAGCTGGTAGCTTCACAACAAAGAATCCTCTGGGAAACCATGTTTAAATGACAGGAATGTACATTGATCTTATAAGTGATAAAGTGAAATTAGAAATGTATAATGTCATTTACTGATATATTAAAGTATTTGATGAGGAAGTTAGATGAAAGGTTATGACAGTAGGTAAACAATAGTAACTATTTAAAGGCAAGGATCAGTCCAGGATAATATCTTAGTAGGTGCAAGGCACCTGCAATGTTTCCAAGATTACAGCTGATAAGAAGGTGGGTAGCAAAACAACTCACCAGATTCCCAGAAAATGACATAACAGGAAAAGTTAAAACAAGATAAAGAAAGAATAACATTTAATTGTTCTTCCCACAATGTACCACAACAGTTTGAGGTCCGTCCACTCACCTGCTTTCCTCCGGCCCCCATCCTTGCCGTGTGTTCACCATCCCCCCTGACCCCCCCTCATCCAACCTCATCTCTTGCATCCACTGCTCTAGGTGTCAGCTGCTCTACATCGGTCAGATCAAGCATAGGCTTGGCGATCGCTTCGCCCAACACCTCTGCTCAGTTCGCAATAACCAATCTGATCTCCCGGTGGCTCAGCACTTCAACTCCCCCTCCCATTCCGAATCCGACCTTTCTGTCCTGGGCCTCCTCCATGGCCAGAGTGAGTCCCACTGCAAATTGGAGGAGCAGCATCTCATATTTCGCTGGGGTAGTTTACACCCCAGCGGTACGGATATTGACTTCTCCAATTTCAGGAAGTCCTTGCTTTCTCACTCTTTCCCCTCCGCTTCCTAGCTCTCCCACAGCCCACTGTCTTCGCCTCTTTCTTTCTTCTTCCCGCCCCCCCACCCCCACATCCGTCTGAAGAAGGGTCTCGACCCGAAACGTCACCTATTCCTTCGCTCCATAGATGCTGCCTCATCTGCTGAGTTCCTCCAAAATTTTTGTCTACAACAATTTGATTAATATTTTTGGTGATATAAGTTGGTCATTCTGATCATAGCCCTATATTAATAATCCTCAAAGCAATACTCTCTTACTTTCGCATCCTTTATAATGTCCCAAAGTATCCAGCAAAGTGCCTTAGCTAAATTGGGCATGAACCACACTTCCTTCAAACAGTCACTGTCAGTTTACTGGGGAATCAATGTCAGATTCCAATGTCTGACAAAATTCCAGAAGTTAACAACAATTATTATGGAAAGTAATTGTGATTAATGTTAAAAGAAAAATTAGTTGATGAGCGAACACAAATCTGTGCTCTTGAACCAAAGCCTGCATTGTTCCACCATTGCCCTGGCTACCAATGCACCGTGCCATCACTACAATGCTCCTAATGAAATATGGTTACTCTGAAGAAATAGATTGGTTACTTTGGACATACAAAGGTAATCATCATCACGGAGCTCCCGTTGTTCTGTGTAAATTATTCTCTCCTTATTTCGTAAATTATAACTTATTTTTTCTGTCTCTTTGGTCATTTCCTCGCTTGTAGATCCCGAAGTGTTTCTGGTGGAGACAACTGGAAAAAGAAAGCCAAAAATAAACCTAATTACATTGTTTCAAGTCAGATAAGTGGTTGACCTGTAAAATATGGAAGTTAGTAACATAATATGCAACATGTTCTATGAATTGAATTTAAATGACATGGTGGTAGTCAGATGGTCATTATCTCATCTCAATTATTTACTGTAATGCACAGGAGTCACTCATTTTGAGTTTCACTTTTAAAAACAGAATTACCTGTTGCTCTTTTGATTCTTTTAACCAACACTGTGCCTTCCTTTGTTTCTTCAGTGGCTCCTCCCAAATCTCTTTTGTCCTCCCCTGTATATGATGTGACCTGTGATGAGACATTTTGTTGAAACTGTGATTCATAAGGACACAAATAAATTGTTACTACTTCTTCTCGATTATTTCTTCCATCGCATTATTAACTGGGATACTCAACTCAACTACTAATAAAAGCAGTAACTGCCTAGTGTGCAATATTTCATTGAGCTCTCACCTTTCATACTCTACTCTGAAATGAAGTTTGATATTGTCAGCAAATGTGGGAAAATGTGGGAACAATTGATCTCTTTCAACAATATAAATATATTTGTGAATGTTAGCACCTGACTCCACAGCAGTGATGATGAATTTTCTAAACAGCAGTAATTTCTGTCTTGTAGAAAATAAAATGCTAATGTAGAACCACTGTTAATTCATAAAAGCGTATTCTCACTTCTCCTTTATGCTGGGAATAATTTCTGTTCTTACCTTTATGACAAGATTTCTTTTGGTGTTCTTGCCACTTTCATTCTTAAAAGGAGGCCTAAAGGGGGAGGGGCTGAGGCCGCCGCGTCGCTGAGGGGGAGGGGCTGAGGCCGCCGCGTCGCTGAGGGGGAGGGGCTGAGGCCGCCGCGTTGCTGAGGGGGAGGGGCTGAGGCCGCCGCGTCGCTGAGGGGGAGGGGCTGAGGCCGTCGCGGGCGGGGGGCGGGGCGGGGCTTGGGGAGACGTCAACGTCAGCGCGCATGCGACAGTGGAGCATCTGCAGCTGCAGGGAAAGTTCAAGCCTCCACCATCTCCTCAGGCAGCGTGTCCAAGATTGCAACCACACTCCGGGTGAGTTTAATCTCATCCACGTCCGTTTTATTGTTCTGTTAGTATAGGCTGGTCTGCAGTTCCTTGTTCCATCATCTTATTCTAAATGCTGACTCCAAATACTACGTTTCCTCATCTGTTCTTGCCCCATCAGAGATATTATCCCCTTTGTTCCACCAATCCACCACAACCCCTCTACAACTGAAAATCTTGTTTTTGTTGCTGTTTCCTACTCTGGTGAAGGGTCTCTGATCTGAAACTGAACTGTTTCTTTCTCCACAAATGCTGTCGAACCTGCCGAATGTTTTTTGAATTTTCTTTTATTTTTATTTCAGATTTTCAGCATCTGCGGTTCTTTGCTTTACACGTTCATTTTGATGTTGTGACCTGTCAACAATGAATCAAAGGAGATCAGATACGTGGTGTCGTAATCTACTGGGATTCAAGTAACTAGTAAGTGTATCAATGGGAAGGTTCTGCCTACTCGGGATGGGACTCCATTTTAGCTTAGTTTAGAGATACAGCACGGAAACAGGCCCTTCAGCCCACCGAGTCCACGCCGACCAGCGATCCCCACACACAAACACTATCCCACACACACTAGGGACAATTTACACTGAAACCAAGTAGACCGTGGGCCGAGGTGCTTTTTCGTTTCATTTTGTGACCCAAATTACGTATTTACCTGTATTTGTAACATTTTATGTAAACAAATTATATAAATCATACCTGCAAGTGGGCAAGAACAAAACCTGCACATATTTTTAAAATATCAGAAAAACCTTAAAAGGAGGCCTAAAGATTCTGAATCCTTGGGGAAAAAAAGTGACACATCAGCTCTGCTTTGGAGAAGCACAGACTGGATCTCAATAGTTTGGAAATGTTGGATATATCTAATGTAATTGAGTTTAAAATAAGCAACATATCATAAAAGTAAAAATTAGGAAAAGTAAATTTCCACTTAATGAATAACACATTTGGAAAAATATATTCAAGTTTTCCACCACTCCAAAGTTAAGAATATAATCTCCCTGGCAACAGATTCCACAGGCTAACGGCCAAATTGTTTAGAATCAATTATATTTGAAAAACTGCATTTAATATTTCAAACAGATTTAAATTACGTTGTGGATTTTTTGTCAGAAGTTTAGGTGTCCAATCCTCATCTGAGTCGCTGGATTCATAAACTTGGGTTTGATGCCTTCTGCTCCGATTTGTCATGAATTCTGGCTTTGGTACATTTAATCCTGTGAAAAATAAAACATGCTCATCATCTGTTATGGCCAACTTCAGGTATTTATCTTCATTGAACTTACCCGTGCAAAATATCTGTGGAAACATCACTTTGCAATGTTATCGTTATTACTATTTCCTCCAGAGTATTCATGCTATTATTCAATTGATCATGTCTACTTGACAAAGACAGCAAACAACCTAAACATTATTTTTCAGAATGAAAGAATAATCAACCAGCATGAAGAATATGACGGATGAGTATGTGTCTATTTCCAGGTCAGAAATCGCAATGACCAATCTTTCAGTTTCACACATCTGTGTGGTAAGTGAAATAGATCAGAATCCTTCTTTCCATTCCTCCAGGTTTAAAGTAATGGCTCATTCTTGCTGCCTGTACTGGCAGTGACACTTTGTGCCATGGTTGAGTAAATGGATTGAATAATGAACAACCAGGACCATCCACCTCTTCATCAATGGGAACATTGACCTTTGTCCAATCTCCGATTTCAGGACTGTGACTAGTACAACATTAAAAAGCATAACTGGGCCCCAATGTCTGTGGGTTTGTGTTATCCATGGTCACCATCTTCTGAATGACACCAAGCTTTGGTATTGATTGTAAAGTTAGTCCAATTTGAGATCACTGATGGGAATTTTTGAATATCGGTGAGGAACCTTACCAGGAGGAAATAGTCATCAGAAGCAAAACTGTACATATCCTGCTGCCAATAATCAGGGACTAATCACAAGTCTGCTGGGTGTGCTCATTTCATCACGTGGCATTAAAAATAAGGCATTACAATGGAGCTGCTGCCGTTACAATGGACATGATGTTGCAGTGGAGCAGATATTGCAGGGGAGCAGATGCTGCAGTGGAGCAGGTTCCTGCATTGCAGCCCCTCCTGCTGTGGAGCAGCTTCTGCTGTGGAGCAGCCACTGCCGCAGTGGAGCTCTCGCTGCTGCTGCAGTGGAGCATCTCCTGTAGTGGAGCATCTCCTGCAGCTGCAGGGAAAGTCCAAGCCTCCACCATCTCCACAGGCAGAGTGTCCCAGATTGCATCCACCCTCCGGGTGAGTTTAATCTCATCCATGTCCGTTTTATTGTTCTGTTAGTATAGTCTGGTCTGCAGTTCCTTGTTCTATTATTATTGGCCAAATTAGAGATGTCACAAAATGGAGGATCTTTGCATTTGCAAGGCCTGCTTGGCCTCTTTCTGTGAAAAGTTTCAAGCTGCAAGTCACAGCTTCAAAGAGTCTGGACCAGAGATGGAAGTCAAGGATAAGGTGAGGTCCAGATGTCCATTTCTTTGTTAAAATGTTGATGACTTTGCAGAAGAGCTCAGAGGTGCATGGTCAGGATTGGTCAGATAAGGTGGAGTTGTAAATACTGTTAATTATGTTGCAGAGTGTTTGTTCTGTTATCTTGTGATTTGTTAAAGTGTGAAGCCGTGTTCAGATTGTTTGGGGAAATGTTTCTATACCTATGTAAACTATGTCAACGGAGTCCCTGCTAGAACTTTCTGTTGAAACAATGTAATGGGATACTTTGTGATTGGGTTAGGGAACTGTCAATAACTGTATAATGTAATTGATATTTGTGATTGGTTTGTAGGGGCTGCCACCCCCATTTAGTTTCGCGCCACAAGGTCCGATGACCTATAAAAGAGTGAATCCAACATGGATCGGAGTCGATCTTCTGGAGGTTCAGTTGGGACTGTGTGACTGTCTAGAGGTGTCTGCTCGCACGAGGCTGAAGGGCTTCAACGAGTAGAGACAAGGATCGGACCCGCGGTGGTTAGGTATCGTATAGGAAGTTTGTGATTGTTGGGAAGAATAAAGAATAGTTGATCCAGTGCTTGACTCAGTGTTTTACTGAACTAGACTAAGGGGGGTAAGCTGTAGGAGCAGAATTACAGTCCCATCATCTTATTCTAAATGCTGACTCCAAATACTACGTTTCCTCATCTGTTCTTGCCCCATCAGAGATATTATCCCCTTTGTTCCACCAATCCACCACAACCCCTATCTACAAGTGAAAAACAACTTGTTTTTGTTGCTGTTTCCTACTCTGGTGAAGGGTCTCTGATCTGAAACTGAACCGTTTCTTTCTCCACAAATGCTGTCTAACCTGCTGAATGTTTTTTAAATTTTCTTCCATTTTTATTTCAGATTTTCAGCATCTGCGGTTCTTTGCTTTACACGTTGATTTTGATGTTGTGACCTGCCAACAATGAATCAAAGGAGATCAGATATGTGGTGTCGTAATCTACGGGGATTCAAGTAACTAGTAAGTGTTTCAATGGGAAGGTTCTGCCTACGCGGGATGGGACTCCATTTTAGTTTAGTTTAGAGATACAGCGTGGAAACAGTCCCTTCAGCCCACCGAGTCCACGCCGACCAGCGATCACCACACACTAACACTATCCTACACAGAAACAGAGACATGGCTGCAAGAGGGCCAGGGCTGGGAACTGAATATTCAAGGGTATACCTCCTATCAAAAAGGCAGACAGGTGGGCAGAAGGGGTGGGGTAGCTCTGTTGGTGAGGAATGAAATTCAGTCCCTTGCAAGGGGGTGACATTGAAACAGGAGATGTGGAGTCAGTATGGATAGAAGTAAGGAAGTGTAAGGGTAAAAAGACCCTAGTGGGACTTATCTACAGGCCCCCAAACAGTAGCCTGGACATAGGGTGCATGTCGAATCAGGAGTTAAAATTGTCATGTAGCAAAGGTAATGCTGTGGTTGTTATGGGA
>JAXLNO010002243.1:104979-132688 GCA_038087875.1 Malacoraja senta | reverse complement strand
GGGTCACCCTCACGGGGGGAGTCCGCTAAACACCGACCCTGCCGCCAACTAGCTCCCCCCCTTCACCCCCTCCCCCTCGCTTCACTCCCCACCCCACACCACCACCCACACAACTTGCCCCCACAACACAGGAGCAGCGGTAGAGTCGCTGGGTCCCAGCGCCAGAGACCCGGGTTCCATCCTGACTACGAGTGCTGTCTGTACGCAGTTTGTACCTGCGTGGGTTTCCTCCGGGTGCTCTGGTTTCCTCCCACACTCCACGTTTACAGGTTCATTGAATTTGTCCCGAGTGTGTGTAGGATAGTGCTAGTGTGTACGGGCATCGCTTCGATGGGCCGAAGGGCCAGTTTCCGTGCTGTATCTCTAAAGCTGCGCTACCACAGAACCCGCTAAATAGCCCGCCGTACAGAACGTGTTAAGAGCTTGCTGCGGGCCGGATAAAATCTCGTGACGGGCCGGATGTGGCCCGCGGGCCATAGTTTGGAGAGCCCTGCTTTAGCGAATGAGGGTTCCCCTCTCCCATCATAGATGAAGCCCTCACTTATGTTTCCTCGGTACCCACAGCTCTGCCCTTCCTCCCCCTCTCCCTATTCACAACAGAGACAGAGTCCCGCTAGTCCTTACCTTTCACCCCATCAGCCCTCACATACAACACATAATCCTGCGATATTTATGCCAGCTCCAACAGTATCCACCACTAGTCTCGTCTTCCCATCTCCACCCCTTTCCACCTTCCGCAGAAACCGTTCCCTCCACAACTCCCTCTCTCCATTCCCACCCAAACCACCCCCTCCCCAGGTACCTTCCCCTGCAGGAGATGCAACATTTACCCCTATACCTCCTCTCTTGAATCTGTCCAACACCCCAACAGTCCTTTCAGATTAGGCAAAGGTTCACTTGCACCTCCTCCAACCTCATCTACTGTATCCGTTGTTCACGATGTGGACTTTTTTACATCGGCGAGACCAGACATACACGGGGCGATCGTTTAGCTGAACACCTTCACTCAGTCCGCCTGAACCTAACTGATCTCCTGGTTGCTAAACATTTTAATTCTCCTTCCCATTCCAACTGACCTTTCTGTCCTAGGTCTCCTCCATTGTCAGTGAGGTTAAACACAAATTGGAGGAACAGCATCTCATATTTCTCTTGGGCAACTTACAGCCCAGTGGTATGAATATTGATTTCTCTAACTTCAAGTAATCCCGGCATTCCCTCTCTCTCTATCCCTCCCCCACCCGTTGCACCAGCTTCTCGTTTTCACCCAACAAACAGCTAACAATGGCCTGTTTCCTTACTTTTTGCACATCTTTCAATCATTGTTCTTTATCTCTCTACATCATCGTCTATATCTCTCGTTTCCCTTTTCCCTAACTGGTCTGAAGAAGGGTCTAGAACCAAAGCGTCACACATTCCTTCTCTCCAAAGATACTGCCTGTCCCGCTGAGTTACTCCAGCATTTTTTGCCTATCTTCGGTTTAAACCAGCATCTGCAGTTCCTTCCCACACGATTCAAGTTTGCCTCCAGTTCCCCGATTTGTGCAGAATCCTAACTCACATTTTGGGTCTTGGTTTGACATCCACATTGTGGTCCATATGATTCCCAGCTCCTTGGCATATTCATCACCGTACCACACCAGCAACTCGCAGTGAGGAGGAACCGGCTTGCAGGTCCTGTAGTAAATGTTGCCCCGGTGCTGGAAGGCAACAAGGTTCTGTTCCTCCACATTTCTGGCACAGTTGACAAATCTGGAACACAACAAGCAGAGATAGAGGGGACAACAGTCACTTACAATTATAAGTGAACACAGAATGTAAAGTATATTAATAAAGTCTGTAGAATGACTGATGTCCCCAGCCATGTCCCAAATTCAACCTTAAATATTGTACACCCTTTGTCAGCTCTCTGCTGAAGGAACCTTGAAGGTAGACAAAAATGCTGGAGAAACTCAGTGGGTGAGGCAGCATCTAAGGAGTGAAGGAAATAGGCAATGTTTTGAAACCCTTCTTCAGACTGATGTGAGGGTGGGGGGCGGGGGTGGAAGAAGAAAGGGTAGAGTAGTGGGCTGAGGGAGAGCAGAGGAGGGGAGTTTAAGTAAGAACTACCTGAAATTAGAGAAGTCAATGTTCATACTGGTGGGGTACAAACAGCCCAAGCGAAATATGAGGTGCTGCTCCTCCAATTTACGGTGGTCCTCACTCTGGCCATGGAGGAGGCCGAGAACAGAAAGGTCGGATTTGGAATGGGAGGGGGAGTTGGAGTGCTGAGCCACCGGGAGATCAGGTTGGTTAGTGCGAACCGAGCGGAGGTGTTGGGCGAAGCGACCGCCAAGCCTACGCTTGGTCTCACCGATGTAGAGCAGTTGACACCTAGAACAGCGGATGCAATAGATGAGGTTGGAGGAGGTGCAGGTGAACCTCTGCCGCACCTGGAAAGACTGCTTGGGTCCTTGAATGGAGTCAAGTGGGGAGGTAAAGCGACAAGTGTAGCATTTCTTGCGGGTGCAAGGGAAAGTGCCAGGAGAGGGGGTGGTTCGGGTGGGAAGGGACGATTTGACCAGGGGGTTACGGAGGGAGCGGTCTCTGCGGAAAGCAGGCAGGGGAGGAGATGGTAAGATGTGGCGAGTGGTGGGGTCAAGTTGGAGGTGGTGAAAATGACGGAGGATTATTTGTTGTACGTGAAGGCTGGTAGGGTGGAAGGCAGGCACGTGCCGTGAGTGATTACTCAGGGTAGTCAGTCAGTCGGCTTCAAAAACCCCAACTTAAACCGCGCATGCGCAGATTGTTCTCTCCGTAAAAATAAAAAATAAAAATAAAGACAGTAACAATTCAATTTGCCCAAGGCTTCCAAGTCTCCTTTATTCTGAATTACTGAATGGATGGGGGGTGAAGGGTGTTGGCAGGTGGAGAGATGGTGGGAAAAACGGGAGCAGCGGTGCTGGCTTGAAGGGCCAAATGGCCTACTCCTGCACCTATTGTCTATTGTCACACCGGGACAAATTGAATCAGTTATCATCTTATTGAATGACAACACTTGTTCAAGGGACCAATTGGGGGGGAGTCTGACCAGGGGTGAAGTTGCGGGGAGGGCAGGAGCATTGAGAAGGAGGGGCTCGGGGATAATGCCAGTAACTCACTCACTCACCGCTGCCTCGGCGCTCTGGATGCGGAGCCACCGCATTGTGGCCGGGGAGGGAAGCAGCTCGGGTGGCTGCGAGCGGCCCGCCGGGACCCAACAGCACAACTGGCCGCCACTTCAGCTCCTTCTGCCGGCCCGCTCACCTCCGGCAGCTCTCCGTCTGAACACCTCTCACCTGTCTCTCGCCGACTTCGCTCATGTCAGCCGCTTCAGCAAATCCTTAAATTCCCACAGCCGAGTAACCTCAATCGTGCTGTCGGAATTTAAGGATTTGCGGGAAGCGGCTGACATGAGTGAGGTCGGCGAGCGGCAGGAGAGAGGTTTTCAGACGGTGAGATGCCAGAGGTGAGGGGGGGCCGGCAGAAAGAGCTGAGGTGGCGGCCGGTTCCGCTGTCTGGCCAAGGCCACTCGCAGCCACGTGCCTGCCTTCCACCCTACCGAGCTGCTTCCTTCCCCGGCCTCAATGCGGTGGCTCCGTGCAAGGAGCGTAGCAAGTGGGCTACTAGCATGATCCCGATCCCCTCCTTCACAACGCTCCTGCCCTCCCCGCAACTTTACCCTGGGCCAGACTCCCCAAACGCTGTGAAAGGAATCGCCCCCCACCCCGGGAAATACGGTATTTAAAAACATATAGCACCAAGAAATGTACTTACCACATTATCGGTACACGAACTCCATTCTTCTCTCTTTGTTTCCTAAGATACACTTAAGACAAATGGCAATCCATATTTGAAAAAAACGCGCCAAGAAACTAGCGCTGCGCATGTGCAGTACTGCAAAGGCAGAATTTCAGCCGCCTTCAGCCCCGCTTGTCATTGACGGCTTGAAGCAGCGCTGACGGCACGTGGGCTGCACAGACCTTCGCGTGTTGCAAGTGCTGCGGATGAAAGGCACGGAGAATTATGCCTACCCAAGAGATCGATCTCTTAGATTGGCATAATTCTCCCATGCCTTTACTATGTATATTTAGTAATTACCATTATATAATTTTAGTCAGGGTAGGCAGTGCCGATCTTGCCTACCCCGACGGCACATGCCTGGTGGAAGGTGAGGACAAGGGGGACTCTGCCCTTGTTACGAGTGGGGGGATGGGGAATGAGTGCAGAGCTACGGGGTATAGAAGAGACCCTGGTGGGAGTCTGATCTATAGTCGAAGAGGGGAACCCCCGTTCCCTAAAGAATGAGGACATCTCCGATGCCCTGGTTTGGAACACCTTATCCTAGGTGCAGATGCACCATAGACGGAGGAATTGGGAGTAGGGGATGGAGTCCTTACAGGAAGCAGGGTGGGAAGAAGTGTAGTCCAGATAGCTGAAATGATTGAAGTCAGAGAGTTCTGCATGGGTGCAGGAGGTAGCACCAAAGCAGTCGTCGATGTAGCGGAGGTAGAGTGCGGGCATAGGGCCCTGGTACGTCTCGAACAAGAATTGTTCGACATACTCTACAAAGAGGCAGGCATAGCTGGGGCCCATGCGCGTGCTCATAGCTACGCCTTGTATTTGGAGGAAATGGGAGGAGTCAAAGGAAAAGTTGTTGAGGGTAAGGACCAATTCAATTCAATTTATTTGTCTTTTGGACAAATTTGTGATTTGGACCCCTTGAGGTCCAAACGAAATGTCGTTTCTGCAGCCATACAATACAAAACGAAGAAGACCCGAGACACAACACAATTTACATATACATCCATCACAACGCTGTGATGGAAGGCAAAAAAAAAACGTATCTCTCCACTGCACTCCCCCCCCCCCCCGATGTCAGAGTCAAAGTCAAAGCCCCCGGCGGGCGATGGTGATTATCCCGCGGCCATTAAAGCCACGCCGGGTGATGCAAGGTCGTGCACCGGGTCTTGGTGCAAAGTCCGGCAGCCATTCCAAGCCGCGCGGGGGGATAAAGCCCCGCTCCAGGTGCTCTTCAACCCCGCAACTCGGGCGGGAGAAGTCGCCGCTGCGGAAGCCCCGAAAAGCGGTCTCCCACCAGGGGACCCGCGGGCTTCCGGTGTTGCCGTCCGCCAGACCCGCGGTAGCCTCCGAATCTCCGGGGGTCGAATGACAATGAATAAAATATTGTATATTGTATTATTGATGACTTTCTATTGATCTGCATGTTATTGTGTTAACAGACTTGTTAAGCTGCAGGAAGTTAGAATTTCATTGTGTAACAATTCAACATTGTTGACCTGACTCTCTGGAAAGTTTAGTTTCAGGAGATGCCGGCTGTGTTATTTACAGGGAGACAAAGACGGAGCAGCTGTGAAGTAGCGTGGCGTGAAGTGAGTTATTCTTCCCTTAGAATACTGGTTTCACGGAGATACCAGAGTTTAACATCAAGACCTGATTTTAAACTGTGGCATCAGTCTCCCAGCCACAGATCAAGACATGACAGGCTGAATATTTGATGCAAAGTTTTGCAGCATCAGGTGACATTCCAGGAGCATGAGGCTTGAGATAGGAGTTGTGGGTCATGGAGTGATCCAAGGAGAAAGGCTGGTTGAGGCAGAGAAGGCATCTCCCAGATAGTGCTGATTCATTCTGATAATAAGGAAAATGGAACATTTTCTTTCCCCGAGTCCCATATATCCTCTTTCCCCTCACTTGCCTGGCTTTGGCCCTCCCCACCTCCCTTTTCCAGCTTTATTCCTTTATACTCCATCAGTCTGGACAAAGTCCCACCCGAAATGTTGTCTGTCGATTCCCTGCACAGATGCTGCCTGACCTACTGAGTTCCTCTAACACTTTGCTTTGAGTCCAAGATTCCAGCATCTGCAGTCTCTTGTGTCTCCTTATTTAAATAACCCAGTTATTGCTTATTATTATGATCAGCATTCGTCTTTCCTCACCTCATCCAGTTCGATTTAGATTCATCCTGTGCATCAATGTATTCAGTGTCATTGTTTGCCTTACTGATCTATAAAAAGATATTTGGTAAAAAAAACACATTGATAAAGAAAACAAACGTGAAGCTTACACTTATTATGCCTTCAACTAAGGACCACTTAACCTATTTTACTTGATTACACTTTTATATCAGAGAACTCCAACATTCCTGCGAATGAAATCACACGGCAAAGAAACTCTAAGAATGTAATAAACATTTTGCATAATTTCAAGCTTTGTCGGGTTGTAATAGGTTCTTTAATTTTGGTAATGTCACTGTTCTAATGATTTCTTACTGGTCAGAAATGTTCAATGCATTCTCAAACAAGGAAGTCAGACCTCAGGGTGAAAGAGGGGCAGGAGAGCAGGAAGGAGATGGAGCACTGATTTAGCTCAGAGATTGGGTGAGGGAGAGGGATGCCAGTCTGAGCAATGAACTGGGAATCACTGCTTTTCAGTTAGCTTTGAACTGTTTCTTTATCAGTTACAATGTTTACATATTCCGTTGTGCTGCAGCAAGTAGGAATTCCAATGTTCTATCTGGGATATCTATCTTCTTCTACACTATTACTAAAACTCTCACCTTGACCACTTCCGGTCTGCGTTGTAGACTAAGGTATCCTATATCGCTATACCATCTTACTCACCGTTCTCTTCTGCTCCAAGCGCACCAAGTTTTGTTCCGATCGGTGAAATATTAGGAAAGTTATTGATCTGTTATTCGCCAGGACGGCAAGGTCCCTTCCGGCTCCCGCTATCAATCACCGGCCGCGATAAAAAAAAAGCTGAAGGAGTGGGGACTGTGTTCTGTGTTCTGTGAGTGGGGACTGTGTTCTGTGAGCGGGGGCACACACCGCCCCCTCCCACATACACCCCCTCCCCACAACCCCTCTCCCCTACACCCCCCTCCCTCCCCTACACCCCCCACCCTCCCCTCACCCACTCCCCTCCCACACATTACTCCACACTCCCCCCTACCACACACACCACCCCCTCCCAAATACATCCCTTTCCACATGCACTCCCTCCCCTATCCCCACAACCCCCCAATGAAGCCGTCCCCCTCCCCCGGCTACAGAACGCTCCTGTCGTTGAGTTGGGGGAACAGGTGAGTGGTGGAATATTGCGTTGGGGGACCAGCCCTCCCGTGTGAACATGGGACCCAACGGGTCCCACTTAGTCTAGTTTGACAATAAAACTCTCTTGACTCTTGACTTGATGACTCTGATTAGACTGCAAAATAATTCAACTACAAACAATTTGTAATAAAAACAGAGCATTCAGGAGATACCCAGCAAGTCAGGCAGCATCTGTGCAGGATAAAACACAGCTCACATTTCAGGATGATCTTTCAGCGACAAATATTATAAAACCTGCTGAGTATTTTCCATGATTAACTATTGGAGTCACTTACCATCCATGAATACCCACTGACAGCAGCTTCTTCTTCATTTGAAACCTCTCCTTCATAGGGTCCAAAATGAACGCCCCTGGGAATAACCTTCCCTTCATTCCAGACGCCAAGACCAGCTTTACGAATTTTGGACGTGGCAATGCTGAGACCCTCTGGAAGAGTTAAACGTGCTCTATCTGGGTGATTGGAATCAACGACAGTGTCCTTCATAAAGACTGGTGGGCCATGCACAGGGCATTCTTCAATAACAAAATTCTCGCAGGCTTCACAAACTGAAACAGAAAATGCAAAACTAAGAACTAATCAGGGTGTTGGCATTATTGAAAGTGGCTGGACTTTGTACTGAAAATGCTCAATGATCCACAAACGATGTTATCTTTTTAGAAGTATCTCAGAATATAATACTACCATGATGCAGATGCTATGCAGAAGATTACTCTTCTGAGGAAGCATTCAAAATGTGAGAGGTTAATAGTGGCCAATCTGTAAAGAATCCCTTCATGATGTTTGTCTGTCACCATGAATATCTTGGGGGGGAAGATGCTGCTATTTAATTCCAAATGGCAGCTGTGTTGACCTGTATGGATATTTATAAACATCAAGAGAAAAATCATGACCACAGAGTATACTTTTAAATATAGTAATAACAAGCATGATGTAATGTAGGGAGTATGTATCACGGTAACATGGGTACATGGTGTCAACTCCAAGAAATGTGTGTTGAAGGATAAAAGTCTATTATGTGAACTAATGAAGCATTTGTAACCAGGCAGATGAATTAAGACCATATACATAGACAATAGGTGTAGGAGTAGGCCACTTGGCCCTTCGAGACATTCAATGTGATCAAGGGTGATCATCCACAATCACTACCCCGTTCCTGCCTTCTCCCCGTATCCCTTGACTCCGCTAGCCCTCAGAGCTCTATTTAACTCTCTCTTGAATGCATCCAGTGAATCGCCCGCCACTGCCTTCTGAGGAAGGGAATTCCATAAATTCACAGCTCTGGGTGAAAACATTTTTCCTCATCTCAGTTCTAAATAGCCTACCCCTTGTTCTTAAACTGTGGCCCCTGGTTCAGGACTCCACAAACATTCTCAAATTAGGAGAACAAAATGGCACACAATACTCCAGGTGTGGTCTCACCATGGACCTGTATAACTACAGAAGGACCTCTTTGCCACTATACTCAAATCCTCTCGGCAGGAAACATGTTCTCGATATTCGGGGAGTCCAGAACCAGTTTAAGAATAAGGGGTAGGCCATTTAGAATGGAGATGAGGAAAAACTTTTTAGACAATACACAATAGGTGCAGGAGTAGGCCATTCGGCCCTTCGAGCCAGCACCATCATTCAATGTGATCTTGGCTGATCATCCCCAATCAGTACCCCGTTCCTGCCTTCTCCCCATATCCCCTGACTCCGCTATTTTTAAGAGCCCTATTTAGCTCTCTCTTGAAAGCATCCAGAGAACCTGCCTCCACCGCCCTCTGAGGCAGAGAATTCCACACTCACCACCCTCTGTGAGAAAAAGTGTTACCTCGTCTCCGTTCTAAATGGCTTACTCCTTATTCTTAAACTGTGGCCCCTGGTTCTGGACTCCCCCAACATCGGGAACATGTTTCCTGCCTCTAGCGTGTCCAAGCCCTTAACAATCTTATATGTTTCAATGAGATCTCCTCTCATCCTTCTAAAGTCCAGAGTGTACAACCTCAGCTGCTCCATTCTCTCAGCATATGACAGTCCCGCCACCCCAGGAATGAACCTTGTAAACCTACGCTGCACTCCCCCAATAGCAAGAATGTCCTTCCTCAAATTAGGGGACCAAAACTGCACACAATACTCCAGGTGTGGTCTCACTAGGGCGCTCTACAACTGCAGAATTACCTCTTTGCTCCTATATTCGATTACTCTTGTTATAAAGGCCAACATGCCATTCGCTTTCTTCACTTCCTGCTGTACCTGCATGCGGGTGTGGCAGAGGTTCATCTGCACCTCCTCCAACCCCATCTATTGCATTCGCTGCTCTAGATGTCAGCTGCTCTACATCAGTCAGATCAAGCATAGGCTTGGCGATCACTTCGCCCAACACCTCCGCTCGGTTTGCAATAATCAACTTGACCTCCCGGTGGCTCAGCACTTCAACTCCCCCTCCCATTCCGAATCCGACCTTTCTGTCCTGGGCCTCACCTCATATTTCGCTGGGGTAGTTTACACCCCAGCGGTACGGATATTGACTTCTCCAATTTCAGGAAGTCCTTGCTTTCTCCCTCTTTCCCCTCCGCTTCCCAGCTCTCCCACAGCCCACTGTCTCCGCCTCTTTCTTCTTCCAGCCCCCCCACCCCACCCCCACATCAGTCTGAAGAAGGGTCTCGACCCGAAACGTAACCTATTCCTTCGCTCCATAGATGCTGCCTCACCCGCTGAGTTCCTCCAACATTTTTGTCTACAACAATTTGATTAATATTTTTGGTGATATAAGTTGGTCATTCTGATCATAGCCCTATATTAATAATCCTCAAAGCAATACTCTCTTACTTTCACATCCTTTATAATGTCCCAAAGTATCCAGCAAAGTGCCTTACATAAATTGGGCATGAACCACACTTTCTTCAAACAGTCACTGTCAGTTTACTGGGGAATCAATGTCAGATTCCAATGTCTGACAAAATTCCAGAAGTTAACAACAATTATTAAAGTAATTGTGATTAATGTTAAAAGAAAAATTAGTTGATGAGCAAACACAAGTCTGTGCTCTTGAACCAAAGCCTGCATTGTTCCACCATTGCCCTGGCTACCAATGCACCGTGCCATCACTACAATGCTCCTAATGAAATATGGTTACTCTGAAGAAATAGATTGATTACTTTGGACATACAAAGGTAATCGTCATCACGGAGCTCCCCTTCTTCTGTGTAAACTATTCTCTCCTTATTTCGTAAATTATAAGTTATTTTTTCTGTCTCTTTGGTCATTTCCTCGCTTGTGGATCCAGAAGTCTTTCTGGTGGAGACAACTGAAAAAAGAAAGTCAAAAATAAACCTAATTACATTGTTTCAAGTCAGATAAGTGGCTGCCCTGTAAAATATGGAAGTTAGTTACATAATATGCAACATGTTCTATGAATTGAATTTAAATGACATGGTGGTAGTCAAATGGTCATTTTCTCATCTCAATTATTTACTGTAATGCACAAGACTCACTCATTTTGAGTTTCACTTTTACAAACAGAATTACCTGTTGATCTTTTGATTCTTTTCACCAACACTGTGCCTTCCTTCGTTTCTTCAGTGGCTCCTCCCAAATCTCCTTTGTCCTCCCCTGTATATGACGTGACCTGTGATGAGATATTTTGTTGAAACTGTGATTCATAAGGACAAATAAATTGTTTCTACTCTTCTCGATTATTTCTTCCATCGCATTATTAACTGAGATACTCAACTCAACTACTAATAAAAGCAGTAACTGCCTAGTGTGCAATATTTCATTGAGCTCTCACCTTTTATACTCTACTCTGAAATGAAGTTTAATATTGTCAGCAAATGTGGGAAAATGTGGGAACAATTGTCTCTCTTTCAATAATATAAATATATTTGTGAATGTTAGCACCTGACTCCACAGCAGTGATGACGATTTTTCTAAACAGCTGTCATTTCTGTCACGTAGAAAATAAAATGCTAATGTAGAGCCACTCTGTTAATTCATAAAAGCGTATTCTCACTTCTCCTTTATGCTGGGAATGATTTCTGTTCTTACCTTTATGACAAGCTTTCTTTTGGTATTCTTGCCACTCATTCTTAAAAGGAGGCTTAAAGATTCGGAATCCTTGGGAGGAAAAAGTGACACATCAGTGTTGCTTTGGAGCAATAGTTTGGAAATTCTGGATATTTCTAATGTAATTGAATTAAAAATAAGCAAAATATCACAAAAGTAAAAATTAGTAAAAGTAAATTTGTACTTAATGAATAACACATTTGGAAAAATATATTCAATTTAACAAATATTCCACCACTCCAAAGATAAGAATAAAATCACCCTTGCAACAGATTCCATAGGCTAACGGCCAAATTGATTAGATTCAATTATATTTGAAAAACTGCATTTAATATTTCAAACAGATTTAAATTACGTTGTGGATTTTTTGTCAGAAGTTTAGGTGTCCAATCCGCACCTTCTGCTCCGATTGGTCATAAATTCTGGCTTTGGTACGTCTAATCCTGTGAAAAATAAAACATGCTCATCATCTGTTATGGCCAACTTCAATTATTTATCTTCATTGAGTTACCAGTGCAAAATATCTTTGGAAACATCACTTTGCAATGTTATCGTTATTACTATTTCCTCCAGAGTATTCATGCTATTATTCAATTGATCATGTCTACTTGACAAAGACAGCAAACAACCTAAAAAATATTTTTCAGTGTTAAAGAATAATCAACCAGCATGAAGAATATGACGGATGAGTATGTGTCTATTTCCAGGTCAGAAATCGCAATGACCAATCTTTCAGTTTCACACATATGTGTGGTAAGTGAAATAGATCAGAATCCGTCATTCCATTTCTCCAGGTTTAAAGTAATGGCTCATTCTTGCTGCCTGTACTGGCAGTGACACTTTGTGCCATGGTTGAGTAAATGGATTGAATAATGAACAACCAGGACCATCCACCTCTTCATCAATGGGAACATTGACCTTTGTCCAATCTCTGATTTCAGGACTGTGACTAGTACAACATTAAAAAGCATAACTGGGCCCCAATGTCTGTGGGTTTGTGTTATCCATGGTCACCATCTTCTGAATGACATCAAGCTTTGGTATTGATTGTAAAGTTAGTCCAATTTGAGAGCACTGATGGGAATTTTTGAATATTGGTGAGGAACCTTACCAGGAGGAAATAGTCATCAGAAGCAAAACTGTACATATCCTGCTGCCAATAATCAGGGACTAATCACAAGTCTGCTAGGTGTGCTCATTTCATCACGTGGCATTAAAAATAAGGCATTACAATGGAGCTGCTGCCGTTACAATGGACATGATGTTGCAGTGGAGCAGATATTGCAGGGGAGCAGATGCTGCAGTGGAGCAGGTTCCTGCATTGAAGCCCCTCCTGCTGTGGAGCAGCCACTGCCGCAGTGGAGCTCTCGCTGCTGCTGCAGTGGAGCATCTCCTGCAGTGGAGCATCTCCTGCAGCTGCAGGGAAAGTCCAAGCCTCCACCATCTCCACAGGCAGAGTGTCCCAGATTGCAACCACCCTCCGGGTGAGTTTAATCTCATCCACGTCCATTTTATTGTTCTGTTAGTATAGTCTGGTCTGCAGTTCCTTGTTCTATTATTATTGGCCAAATTAGAGATGTCACAAAATGGAGGATCAAGCATTTGCAAGGCCTGCTTGGCCTCTTTCTGTGAAAAGTTTCAAGCTGCAAGTCACAGCTTCAAAGAGTCTGGACCAGAGATGGAAGTCAAGGATAAGGTGAGGTCCAGATGTCCATTTCTTTGTTAAAATGTTGATGACTTTGCAGAAGAGCTCAGAGGTGCATGGTCAGGATTGGTCAGATAAGGTGGAGTTGTAAATACTGTTAATTATGTTGCAGAGTGTTTGTTCTGTTATCTTGTGATTTGTTAAAGTGTGAAGCCTTGTTCAGATTGTTTGGGGAAATGTTTCCATACCTATGTAAACTATGTCAACGGAGTCCCTGCTAGAACTTTCTGTTGAAACAATGTAATGGGATACTTTGTGATTGGGTTAGGGAACTGTCAATAACTGTATAATGTAATTGATATTTGTGATTGGTTTGTAGGGGCTGCCACCCCCATTTAGTTTCGCGCCACAAGGTCCGATGACCTATAAAAGAGTGAATCCAACATGGATCGGAGTCGATCTTCTGGAGGTTCAGTTGGGACTGTGTGACTGTCTGGAGGTGTCTGCTCGCACGAGGCTGAAGGGCTTGAACGAGTAGAGACAAGGATCGGACCCGCGGTGGTTAGGTATCGTATAGGAAGTTTGTGATTGTTGGGAAGAATAAAGAATAGTTGATCCAGTGCTTGACTCAGTGTTTTACTGAACTAGACTAAGCGGGGTAAGCTGTAGGAGCAGAATTACAGTCCCATCATCTTATTCTAAATGCTGACTCCAAATACTACGTTTCCTCATCTGTTCTTGCCCCATCAGAGATATTATCCCCTTTGTTCCACCAATCCACCACAACCCCTCTCTACGTGAAAAACAACTTGTTTTTGTTGCTGTTTCCTACTCTGGTGAAGGGTCTCTGATCTGAAACTGAACCGTTTCTTTCTCCACAAATGCTGTCTAACCTGCTGAATGTTTTTTTAATTTTCTTCCATTTTTATTTCAGATTTTCAGCATCTGCGGTTCTTTGCTTTACACGTTGATTTTGATGTTGTGACCTGCCAACAACGAACCAAAGGAGATCAGATACGTGGTGTCGTAATCTACTGGGATTCAAGTAACTAGTAAGTGTTTCAATGGGAAGGTTCTGCCTACTCGGGATGGGACTCCATTTTAGTTTAGTTTAGAGATACAGCGTGGAAACAGCCCCTTCAGCCCACCGAGTCCACGCCGACCAGCGATCACCACACACTAACACTATCCTACACAGAAACAGAGACATGGCTGCAAGAGGGCCAAGGCTGGGAACTGAATTTTCAAGGGTATATCTCCTATCGAAAAGGCAGACAGGTGGGCAGAAGGGGTGGGGTAGCTCTGTTGGTGAGGAATGAAATTCAGTCCCTTGCAAGGGGGTGACATTGAAACAGGAGATGTGGAGTCAGTATGGATAGAACTAAGGAAGTGTAAGGGTAAAAATACCCTAGTGGGACTTATCTACAGGCCCCCAAACAGTAGCCTGGACATAGGGTGCACGTTGAATCAGGAGTTAAAATTGTCATGTAGCAAAGGTAATGCTGTGATTGTTATGGGAGATTTCAACATGCAAGTAGACTGGGAAAATCAGGTTTGTACTGGACCCCAAGAAAGGGACTTTGTAGAGTTCCTTTGTGGTGGATTCTTAGAGCAGCTTGTATTGGAGCCTACCAGGGAGAAGGTAATTCTGGATTTAGTGTTATGTAATGAACCTGATCTGATAAAGGAACGAGGTTAATGAGCCATTAGGAGGCAGTGACCATAATATGGTCAGGTTTAATGTACAGTTGGAGAGGGAGAAGGGTAGATCGGAGGTGTCGGTGTTACAGTGGAATAAAGGGGACTAGGGAGCCATGAGGGAGGAGCTGGCCAAAGTTCACTGGAAAGATACATTAACAGGGATGACAGTGGAACACAAATGGCAGGTATTTCTAGGAATAATACAGAAGGTGCAGGATCAGTTAATTCCTAGGAGGAAGAAAGATTCCAAGGGGAGAAAGGGGCGACCGTGGCTGACAAGGGACATCAGCGACAGTATAAAAATAAAAGAGAAGAAGTGCAACGTAGCAAAGATGAGCGGGAAGCAAGATGATTGGGTAATGTTTAATGAGCAACAGAAGATAACAAAAGACAATACGGGGAGAAAAGATGAGGTACAAAGGTAAGCTAGCCAAGAATATAAAGCAGGATAGAAAAAGTTTTTTTAAGTATGTAAAGAGGATAAAATTAGTTAAGACCAAAGTTGGACCCTTGAAGACCGAAAAAGGTGAATTTATTATGGGGAACAAGGAAATGGCAGATGAGTTGAACAGGTACTTTGGATCCGTCTTCACTAAGGAGGACACAAACAATCTTCCTGATATAGTAGTGGCCAGAGGATCTGGGGTGACAGAGGAACGGAAGTGGCAGTGTGAGCTGTGAAGAGGATGTTAGGAGGTTGCAGGGTGATCTGGACAGGTTGAGTGAGTGGCAGATGCAGTATAGTATAGATAAATGTGAGGTTATCCACTTTGGCGGCAAAAACAAGGGGGCAGATTATTATCTCAATGTGGTTAGGTTAGGTAAGGGGGAGGTGCAGCGAGACCTGGGTGTCCTTGTACACCGGTCACTGAAAGTTGGCTTACAGGTCCAGCAGGCTGTGAAGAAAGATAATGGAATGTTGGCCTTCATAACAAGAGGATGTCAGTATAGGAGTAAAGAGGTTCTTCTGCAGTTGTATAGGGCTCTGGTGAGACCACATCTGGAGTATTGTGTACAGTTTTGGTCTCCTAATTTGAGGAAGGACATCATAGTGATTGAAGCAGTGCAGCGTAGGTTCACGAGATTGATCCCTGGGATGGGAGGACTGTCATATGAGGAAAGATTGAAAAGACTTGGATTGTATTCACTGGAGTTTAGAAGGATGAGGGGGATCTTATAGAAACATATAAAATTATAAAAGGACTGGACAAGTTAGATGCAGAAAAAATGTTCCCAATGTTGGGCGAGTCCAGAACCAGGGGCCACATTCTTAGAATAAAGGGGAGGTCATTTAAGACTGAGGTGAGAAAAAACGTTTTCACCCAGAGAGTTGTGAATTTATGGAATTCCCTGCCACAGAGGGCAGTGGAGGCCAAGTCACTGGATGGATTTAAGAGAGAGTTAGATAGAGCTCTAGGGGCTAGTGGATTCAAGGGATATGGGGAGAAGGCAGGCATGGGTTATTGATAGGGGACAATCAGTCATGATCACAATGAATGGCGGTGCTGGCTCGAAGGGCTGAATGGCCTCCTCCTGCATCTATTTTCTATGTTTCTATGAAGGAAATCCACATTAGGCAGGTAATGATGTTGGGTAGACTGATGGGACTGAAGGCTGATCAATCCCCATGGCCTGATGGTCTGCATACCAGGGTACTTAAGGAAGTGACTCGAGAAATCGTGGATGCATTGGTGATAATTTTCAAATGTTCTATAGACTCAGGATCAGTTCCTGTGGATTGGAGGGTAGCTAATGTTATGCCACTTTTTAAGAAAGGCGGGAGGGAGAAAACAGGGAATTATAGACCAGTTAGCCAGACATCAGTTAACCTCATTCAAATGGGCAGAGGATGGGTTTCGCTATCTCGGCGTTTTTATCACAATACCCTTATCTGATATGTTCCGCACAAACTTTCTGCCTCTGGTTGAGTGTTACGTCTCCCCGAAAGCAGGCAATCCAGAGCCGCGTAACACAGTTCAAAAGCCAGGTTTAAGTTAAAAAATAGTTTAATTATTTAATAACACACCAAAACTCCAACCTGATTTAAACAACCCAGACAAGGATATGAATGAATTAACAAACAACTTAAAATTGCTCAGGCCAGCCACGCGATGGACCGTCGAACCCGAGGCTCTAAACCTGCCTAAAAGAAAGCTATCCCTGAAACAAAAGACCGATAACGTCTAAGGACAACCCAATTCAATATTTGGTACTACGTAATGTGGAAATTACACAAGTTCAGTGCCATGTGGCCCAGGCATTCACAGCTCACACCAGCACATCCTCACGAGGCAGGGTCGTCGTCGAAAAAGAGAGGATTCTGGGAACTCTTCTATTTATACTGGGGATGAGTCACCCGTCACCTGACGCAGCTCAGCCAATCGGGTACAGGAGCCTCTTAACCCCTTGTTGTCCCCAAAGATACTAGAGGAGCAAGATAGACCACTCCTCCGAAATCCAATGGACTGACGTGTAGTACGCAATGGAAAGTCACGGCCGCCATTTTCTAATGCAAAACGTGACTTCCGGTTTGCCTCCCGCTGCTTTGATCCAAAGATTATATAGCGGAGCGGAGCGCCTCTAGTATCTTTGGTGTAATCCGCTCTATCATCCTTGGTGTAACCAGTGTAATTAGTATTGTAGGGAACAGTGTTTTGATATAGCGCATCTATCACCTCACATATTTTAGTTAATTTTATTGTAAATGTTTTCCCCGTTCCCCCATTTCCCTCCCATCTTTCTCCCTAGCCGCCACCTTTGCGTAGTTTCCTTGCATTGTATTGTGCAGCTTCCCTTGTATTGCTAACACACACTGCACAAAATTAAATGTAACATATATATATTTATTCTTCAGGACGGGGGTTCCCCCTCCTCCACCATAGATGAGGCTCGCACCAGGGTCTCTGCCATACCCCGCAACACTGCTCTCTCTCCCCATCCCCCCACTCACAACAAAGGCAGAGTCCCCCTAGTCCTCACCTTTCACCCCACCAGCCGTCACATACAACAAGTGATCCTCCGTCAGTTTCGCCACCTCCAACGTGACCCCACCACTCGCCACATCTTCCCATCTCCCCCCATGTCTGCCTTCCGCAAAGACCGCTCCTCCGTAACTCCCTTGTCAATTCTTCCCTTCCCTCCCATACCACCCCCTCCCCTGGTACTTTCCCTTGCAACCCCAAGAGATGCAACACTTGTCCCTTCACCTCCCCCCTCCACTCCATTCAAGGACCCAAGCAGTCGTTCAGGTGCGACAGAGGTTCACCTGCATCTCCTCCAACCTCATCTATTGCATTCGCTGCTCTAGATGCCAGCTGATCTACATCGGTGAGACCAAGCGGAGGCTTGGCGATCGTTTCGCCGAACACCTCCGGTCGGTCCGCAATAACCAACCTGAACTCCCGGTGGCTCAGCACTTCAACTCCCCTCCCATTCCGTATCTGACCTCTCTGTCCTGGGTCTCCTCCATGGCCACAGCGAGCAACACCGTAAATTGGAGGAAATGCACCTCATATTCCGCTTGGCAGTCTACATCCTGGTGGCCTGAACATTGAATTCTCCCAATTCTGCTAGCCCTGGCTGTCCCCTCCCCTTCATCAGCCATCTGGTTGTCTTCCTTCCCCTCCCCCAGCCCTCGGGCTCCTCCTCCGCCTTTTCCTTCTTTCCTTTCTTTCTCCCCACCCCCTATCAGTCTGAAGAAGGGTTTCGGCCGAAACGTTACCTATTTCCTTCGCTCCATAGATGCTGCTGCACCCGCTGAGTTTCTCCAGCATTTTTGTGTACCTTATATTTATATGAATGTGTGTTTGTGTGTGAGAGGCAAGTTAAGGGTCTGTCCCAACCAGCAGGCAATTGCATGCGTCCAGCGCGAACAAACGTGGTCGCTTGTTTTTTTAAATGTGCTATATAAATAAAAGTGACTTGACTTGACATATTTCTCTAGTTTCTTTCTTCAGATTTCCTCTAATTTGTTTAGCAACCTTTTTCCTTCAATCTCTGTGTATGTATATATATATTTGTGTGTGTGTATCACTATATACACACACACATATATATCACTATATATATACATATCACAATATATATTACAATAAATGTGTATATACATATATATACACATACATATTGGTCAAAACTGCCGCCCACCAGTCCTGCAGACGTAGCCGCTGGCCCGCGGCCAAACCCCGGACTCAGGCCACCACCGCCAGAAACACCGTCCCAGCCACCCTCTTCCCCGGGCCGGGCCACCCCGACCTAGAGCGTCGCTTCTCCCCCCGACCGGGCCGCCCCAACTTGGGCGTCGCTTCTCCCTCCGGCGGGCCCGCCCCGATATTTTTCGAGACATAGATTTTTAAAAATTTAATGTCTCATAACGATACATTTGTGGGTCAGCAGTATTTTGCACCAACCCCCACAATTTCAAATAATTCTAAATTGAACTTCATACACAAGGAAAACACTTTTTATTTACATCATTTTGTGCGCGACATATACAGGGTTGCAGTGTTTTGCATATCAGCTAATCAATAAAATTGATGTCAAATTCAACATATTTCAAACAAAGGACAACATTTCCAACTTATATACAATAACTAGACTAAGTTGGGTCCCAGCATCACACGGGAGGGCTGGTCACCCAATGCAATATTCCACCCCTCCACCAATTCCAATATTGCTGGCCAGTGGGGGGGGGGTTCTGTTGCGCTAGTATGGGTGTTGTGCGCCGAAGGAACTTGTTTCCAGAGGGCTAGTATGGACATTGTGGGTCGAATGGATTCTTGGGCTGGCAGCTCAGTCACTGAGGCCTGGCGGTACAGTCACTCAGACCTGGCAGGCTGGCAGCTGAGAAACTGCCAAAAATTCTGCCCAAAACAGGTGACAGACTCTGTGAGAGAAGGGGGAGAGGGTGGACTGAATGGATTATTGGCCTGGCAGTTCAGTCACTTACAGCTGGTGGGCTGGCAGTTCACTTACTCACGGCTCGTGGGTTGGCAGTTCTGTCACATACGGCTGGTGGGCTGGCAGTGCAGTCACTTGACGGCTGGAACCGATATTGCACCAACCCACTCAATTTTAAATAATTCATAATAGAGATCCATTAACATACTTCTCACTTTATTTCTGACATGCATGGTAAGATTTACATAATTAACATTATTCTGTGCGCGAGATATACAGGGTTGCAGTGTTAAGCATATCAGCTAACCAGTGAAAGTGATGTACAATTCAACGTATGTAACACAATGATAGCCCCACCCCTGCTTACACCAAAGACCAAAACGTCCAACGAAGATACAATAATAAATAATCGCCATTTGCATTGTTTTGTGCAGTTAACAAATCACAATTTCACACAATGTACATAAGACGGCAGTTATTTGACAAATACTCCGCAGTTCGGTGTAGATCATGTCCTGTCGACATCTGAAATTAAAGAAAATATCATGCAGTCAATATGTTCTTATTCTGCATTAAATAACAGAGAGGTATAAAGAAAATGCTCTTTAGGAGAAGATTTTTAAAGGATGTTGCCATGAGGACTCGACTATCTGAGATCAATGATCTACAGTGAGAGATTGAACAGGCTAAATAAAAATTTCAATATGCCACAGAAGTAATAAATATTTTCTTACCTTTCCTCCTTAATGGGGAACCTGAAGAAAGACAAGTCGGGTTGCCTACATTGCCGATTGTTTTTCTCGGGTCCATCTGGAGCACACGGTATTGGGGGTAGGGTGTTGACATGGATAGAAAATTGGTTGGCAAAGAGTAGGAGTGAACGGGTCCTTTTCAGAATGGCAGGCAGCGGCGAGTGGAGTGCCGCAAGGCTCGGTGTTGGGGCCGCAACTGTTTACCATATATATTAATGATTTGGAAGAGGGAATTAGGAGCAACACAAATTCTCTACAACATCCTGATTGATCCAAGATGTGAACATAAAACGGGCGTCTGTGCTTTCCTTTATGTGCTGCCACAGCTGTGAAATGCAAGAAATTGCAAGCCGCCATCCCTTGACAAACAACACATTTTTAGCTCCAAGCACTGTCAAGCTTCGGAGTACAGTCAAGCATGATTCAAAGAATGACTTATGCGCAGACTTTCAGAAATAGGCCTCCTTAACATTTTGGGGTCCTTGAAAAACCTGCTGTTAAATGAGTCAAACAGTCCATCAACCATTTCAATGAACTCTGCCGTATAAACAGCCTCCCAGGTAACTTTCCAAGAGCTGCATAGGTGTAGACGCCTGCTGCTACCGAATGGCTAAGCACCTGCGCAGCCTTGTTGACTCTCATTTTAGAGAAGCTGTTTAAAACAAAATGGCCTCTGTAGTATTCTTTTTCATTGATAATTTAATCTGTTGTACTCTGGTTAATTTATGGGCCTTTCTAATGGGCAACTGTGAATCATGCTCATAAAATGTGTAAATATGCGCCCATTTGATATGTTTTTTTCTGCCATCCTCTCCCTTGACCTCCCTTGACCTCAAAAACATATTTCTCCAAATTTGAACGAGTGTTTTTCAACAAGTGGGGTGGTTCATGCATGCAATAGATATTGGTGCCCCCGTGGACGAAGAAAGGATGGTCTTCTGTCACACCCAAGTTGGAGTACAGTCGAATATTGCTTGGGCCTTGGTCACAAACAACGGCCTTAGGCTGTAGTCCAATAGCCTTAACCTTCTGTAAACATTCATTGAGTAATGTTTGTAGTTTGTCAGCCGTTGTGCAGTCCCATGAAAGAAAGTAACCTACAGGTTGCTTCCATTTCCCCATCAAGCCTCCAACCATGAAAACTAGGGCATGGTTGGCAGGCCTTGATGTCTTCCCTAGGGATCCAAAGTCCTCAAAACCCTCCACTGAATCTTCAGTAATATTGTAAGGGAGGCTTGCACGTAAACTCATTTCGTCAAAGGAGACTACACATAATGTATCCCTCTCTGACATCCCCGCAACCCTGTCTTTCAAAAGTTCAAAGATCTTAGGGGGAAAACCCAGGCCTCACTTCAATATTGTTCACCACCTACGTAGTGATGAGATTGATGGAACTGTGAAAATGCACTGGCAGAACTGATATGCTCGGGGACTCTGGTGGTAGAGGGACAAGGCAACCACCTTGTCTGAATAACTCCATCGTCTTCCTCTTGCACTTCTACGTCCAGCCGCATTACGCAACTGCGACGCAAAGAAAGACAGTGCTGGTTCTTGTAAAAATTCACCAGCCCCTCAGATCAAGTCACTAATTGTCTTAATTTCTGTAGTATTCTTTTTCATTGATAATTTAAATCTGTTTGTACTCTTTTTTTGAGGCGGGAAAGTACGCTGTCTTTCCTTCTTCAGAGCTCTGCTGTCATTCACATTTGGTGTGGATTGAAGATCAGGTTTTTCAGGAGTTGTAGAGACATTGCTGGGTTCTTTACGATGAATTTTGTCTGCAGCTGAGCAGTAAGAATTTTCGGCCAGTATGTTGTGTGACACTGCCAAGACAAAACAAGTGAGAAAGGGAAAAAGAAATGTCAAGCATACTAATGAAAAAGATGAAGCATATACATGTAAATAAATCAGCATCTACTAATAATTATAATTAAAAATAGATGTGATGCACCAATTTCAATCTACCAGAAGAAAATCATGATCTTGATTTTTTGAAGATTTAAAAAACATTAAATCAATTTAAATGTTGTATGAATTATGCTTGAGGAAGCTTTAAATGGATGTTCTTACTTTAATTAAATACTAGTACGCATTCCATCAGCCCACACTGTGTAGTCTTAAGTGTGATTATAGTTTTGTGAACATTTCACAAATGAAAATAAAAGTACCCATACATGCCATTACATATTGACCATTGGCAATTATATCAGTTTGGATATAACTTTTTAATATTTAGCCAAAGTGAGAGAATATATTTTATTTTAAAAATGAGAAAATTACTTGCCTCTTTGCTGTTTTAAAGGCGTTGGTGAGGATGGGAGGTTCTCATTCTTCCTCTTGAGTAACCTGCGTTGGGAAGACAGACGTTTTGGCAGGTTAGGAATGTCAAAGAGCGTTGGAACTGCATTCCAATTTAGCCTGTTCTTGGTCTGCTTGTTGGTAAACTGGTCAAGTTCAAAGTGTAAAGAACAAAGACAACAGTTGGCTGACAAGTACCTCCGGAGTTCAGTTCAGGAGATCTTGTCGACGAGTATTCTGGACCCACTGTTGACATCTGAAATTACAGAACATATCATTTAGGATTAACTACATGCCTGCAGAATGGATGATGTATCACCTAAGTGCAATTGTTTTCAGTTGTGTGGAGAGACCTGTATATTGAAGATGCATTTTGCCTCTAATATGTCAATTTACCTAAATGTAGAAGAGAATATTAAAAACTTCTTACAAAGACCATTAAGTATTTTCTTTCTATCCTCTTTTGGACCTAAGGCATAGCAGGGCTGCCAACTCTCACACAGAGGGAAGGGAGGGAGAGAGGAAAGGGAGGGAGGGAAAGAACGGAGAGGGAGATCGAGAGAAGAGAGGGGAGGAGAGAGAGATCGAGAGAAGGGGGAGAGAGAGAGATCGATTCTGACTCCGCGGTGTTTTCGATCCAGCGCCGCCCGCCCGCGGCGGGACGCCCTCAAACCGCAGACCGCAGACCCTCGATGCTGGTGGTCGGCGGTCACAGCACTCCGGAGCGGCGACCCGGCAAGGCATCGACCGCTCCGTGTTGGTGTCCCAGCGCTGAGAGAGAGAAGGAGAAAGAGAGAGAAGGGGAAAGGGAGAAGGGGGTCAGGGAGAAGGGGGAGAGGGAGAAGGGGGAGAGGGAGAAGGGGGAGAGGGAGAAGGGGGCGAGGGAGAGTGGAACGATGGCACGTTATAGGCGCAGCCGTCCCATTCCGGGCAAAGATTATAGAGCAGAGCTCCTCTAGTATCTTTGATTCCGACCGCCGCCGCCGCCGCCGAACCCCCCGCCCCACCATTGCACCCAAAGATTATAGAGCGAGTGAGTTAATCTTTTATTAATCCTTTTCACTGCAGCTCCTTCTTCACCGCTTGTTCTGTGTCTCGACAATTCGAGGCGACATAACGGGTAACAGCCGCCGCGTTCCCGGACTCGAATCTGAGCTCGAAAAATCTGGTGGTCACTGGCCTAATGTTCCATAACGCGGGCCATATTTTGGAGACCCCTGCCTTACAAGAACAAAACCAAAAACGTACAGAAGTGTTACAATTATTGACTTTATTATTGGTAAATAAAGATCTATTAAAAATATTCTAATAACTTTCTAATGTACCGACAAACCTAGTTTCCCAATGACCGATGATGGGAGAACAGAAAATAAAATTTTCAGTTCAGAATAAAATCGACATATGTCAAATATAATATATTTTCTCACCTTTCTTTTTTATCGGGGAACCTAAAGAATGACAGGTCGGGTCGTTTACATTGACGATTAGAGCAATTGATAGCAGAGCAGTGAGATGAAGATTTAGATGTAGATGCCATGACTGTAGTCAGGCACGCCGGTAAAATGGCGTCGACAACCACCCATGGCATACTACCCTTTTTTCGTTGAGTGGCGCATCTTGCTCTGCTATATAATCTTTGGTGAAGAGCGGTAAGGATAAAAGCACTGCCATGCAGCGGGAGGCAGGAATGCAGCCAGTGATGCATGCATTCCCTTTAATGCAGCCAGTGATGCATGCACTCCCTTGATGCAGCCAGTGATGCATGCATCTCTTTAATGCAGCCAGTGATGCATGCATTCCCTTTCATGCAGCCAATGATGCATGCATTGCCTTTAATGCAGCCAATGATGCATGCATTTCCTTTAATGCAGCCAGTGATGCATGCATTCCCTTTAATGCAGCCAGTGATGCATGCATTCCCTTTAATGCAGCCAGTGATGCATGCATTCCCTTTAATGCAGCCAGTGATGCATGCATTCCCTTTAATGCAGCCAGTAATACATGCATTCCCTTTAATGCAGCCAGTGATGCATGCATTCCATTAATGCAGCCAGTGATGCATGCATTCCCTTTAATGCAGCCAGTGATGCATGCATTCCCTTTAATGCAGCCAGTGACGCATGCATGCCCTTTAATGCAGCAGGGGGAACAAGCACAGGCGCTTGCAGGCCGATCCCCGCATTTTATAATTCACAATATATTCACACTTAATATAGCCCTTCAGGCCGATTTCTGTCTTATTTCCAAACCATTTCCCCAAACCCCACCCCAAACTCACGAAGCCGACCTTGCGTGACAACGGCGTGGATGTGGGGAGCCCAGACCGGCCAAAACAGGCCCTTCGGCCCATTCCCCCCCTGCCAGCCCGCAGTGATATTGTGTGAATCAGGTCTACGTTCGCCCAAATCCCCTCTAGCAGAGAGAGAGAGAGACAGAGAGACAGAGAGAGAGGCAGAGAGAAAGAGGGACAGCGAGAGAGAAACAGAGAGACAGAGTGATACAGCGTGGAAACAGGCCCTTTGGCCCAACTTGACACACTGGCCTACATGCCCCATCTACACTAGTCCCACATGCTGCCCGCGTTTGGCCCATATCCCTCCAAACCTTGTCCTATCCATGTACCTGTCCAAGTGTTGTTATAGTCCCAGCCTCAGCTGCCTCCTCCGGCAGCTCGTTCCATACACCACCACCCTCTGTGTGGAAAAGTTACCCCTCAGGTTCCTATTCAAATTTCCCCACCCCCGCCTCTCTCACCTTAAACCCGTGTCCTCTGATCCTCGATTCCCCTATTCTGGGCAAGAGACTCTGTGTGTCTACCCGATCTATTCCTCTGGTGATTTTGTACACATCTATATGATCACCCCTCATCCTCCTGCGCTCCAAGGAATAGAGTCCCAGCCTGCCCCAACCTCTCCTGTAGCTCAGGCCCCTCGAGTCCAAGCAACATCTAGTAAATCTTCTCCGCGCCCTTCCAACTCAATGACATCTTTCCTATAACACGGTGCTCAGAACTGAATGCAATACTCTAAACGCAACCTCACCAACGTCTCGTACAACTGCAACGTGACCTCCCAACTTCTAGACTCAATACAGAGACAGAGAGAGAGACATAGATACAGAGAGAGAGAGAGAGAAAGAGAGAGAGAGAGAGAGAGAGAGAGAGAGAGAGAGAGAGAGAGAGAGAGAGAGAGAGAGAGAGAGAGAGAGAGAGAGAGAGAGAAAGAGGAGAGAGAGAGAGAGAGAGAGAGAGAGAGAGGGAGAGGGAGAGAGAGAGAGAGAGAGAGAGAGAGAGAGAGAGAGAGAGAAGAGAGAGAGAGAGAGAGAGAGAGAGAGAGAGAGAGAGAAAGAAAGAGAGAGAGAGAGAGAGAGAGAGAGAGGAGAAGAGAGAGAGAGAGAGAGAGAAAAAGAGGGCGAGAGAGTGAAAGAGAGACCGACACAGAGAGAGAGACAGAGAAACACAGAGACATAGAGAGAGACCGAGAGAGAGAGAAAGACATAGAGGGACACAGAGTCAGACAGAGAGAGACAGAGAGAGAGAGGGTGACAGAGAGACGGAGAGAGACAGAGAGAGAGACAGAGAGACAGACAGAGAGAGACAGACAGGCAGAGAGAGAGACAGGTAGCGAGAGAGAGAGAGACAGGGAGACAGAGAGAGAGAGAGAGAGAGAGAGAGAGAGAGAGAGCATTTTTTTTTTGCTGTTTTTTCCCCTCTGTTTTGTGGGAAACCACTGCCGGTGTTGTGAACGAGTACATACCCGGGGGAAATACAAGAGAGAGACAAATGTTGAATTTTTTCCTCTTTTCTTTTCTACAGATGTGAACAATGAAGGAGGATATAGGACCAGGCGCCTGCTGCTGCTGATGCTGCTGTGGAAAACAAAGAATTTTGCTCTGAAACTGGAGCCAAGTTGTATTAAAGTGGGTGGGTCTTGCAATGAAATAAAAAATACATTCATCAAATCAAACACTTGACTTATTATTATTATGATCATCACACATTGAGGCCTGAGGGCTAGTAAAGGCCTGATGAGGCCTTAGGGGCACATCCTGGGGCTAGTACAGGGCCTGATTGGCCAAAGGGACACTTAAGCAACTATTTTTGGTGGGGTGTAATCTGAGTTTTGAGTACAGTCACCTTTGACTATTATGATCATCACACACTGAGGGTGGTGGCTGGGGAGGGCTAGTGTGGGGACAGAGAACAGTGTGGGGGGGGGGGGGGGACAGAACAGTGGGGACAGAGAACATGCCTGATTGGCAGAAGGGTCACCTCCTGGGCTAGCACAGATGGGCCGAATGAGGGAATGCTTTCTGCAATTTTTCCAGCCAGCTTGTGGGGCCTAAAATAGATTCTGAGCCAGGCACGCAGCAAAATCCATTTTTGGCCTTTTCCCTGTGCTGCTGGCTGGCAAGGTGCTTTTAAGCCTTTAATGCATCACAGAGCCATGAGGGAATACTGCAATTGACCAGCTTTGTGGGGCCAATAATGCATTCTCATAATCTCTCTCTCTCTCTCTCTCTCTCTCTCTCTCTCTCTCTCTCTCCCTCTCCCTCCCCCCTCCCTCTCCCCCCTCCCCCCTTCCCCTCTCCCTCCCCCCCTCTCCCCCTGCCCCTCTCCCCCTCTCCCTCTCTCTCTCTCTCTCTCTCTCTCTCTCCCCCCGTGTGCCCCTCCATCAGTACCACCACAGTGTGCCCTCCATCAGAACCACCACAGTGTGCGCCTCCATCAGTACCACCACAGTGTGTCCCTCCCATCAGTATCACACAGTGTGCGCCTCCATCAGTACACCACAGTGTGTCCCTCCATCAGTATCACCACAGTGTGCGCCTCCATCAGTACCACCGATTAGTGTGTCCCTGCGTCAGTTCTGCCCCATTTCTATCCCTCATCGGTATTATCTCACTGTGTCCCTCATCAGGTGGACGGAGAGACGGCAGCACCAGAGAGGGGGAATAGAGAGCGTAGGAGAGAGAGTAACAGTTCAGTTAGAGTGACATCAGTAAGGATGGAGGGAGAGAGAAGGAGAGGAGGGAGAGGTGCTGCATCATTCGCTGTTTTATTTAGGTTGAGGACAATCTGAGTCGCAATGTTTCTGTTCCTGAGTGTCGTGAGTCTTTGGGTCGTTCCTCCACAGAGGTGATGAAGAAGGCAGAGAATGGTATTGTCCATGGTATAGTCAGATCTATTCCAGCAAGGCAGGGAGTGAATGGTTC